>JBBMHQ010096451.1:0-10241 GCA_037834295.1 Postelsia palmaeformis | reverse complement strand
GAGATAATATCGAGCAAGTGCCATCAAGACAATATGTTACCTTGTCCAAGGACAAAAGTTCCTCGTTGTGTACCCCAAGGACAGAGGGACTCGACTGTCGGCGCCGCGTCCACGCCTGGACAAAGTACAAGTTTACAAGGTAAAGGGAAGAGGCGAAACAATTACAAACACCAAATCAGTGAGGGGAGGCCGCTTGCGGGCGGGTCTCTGCCGTTTGCCGAGACCTCTAATTGAAAAAAAAATACCGACACACTAACTACAGCAGCGACAATGCGTTAGTGCGCGACTGCATGCTATGTGGTCAGTCGCAATGAGGGCTACACACTCAAAACAGACGTTATGCTACGCAGCGATGGCAAGTCCGCAACTTTGATGCATACCGGTATTAAAAAAAAATGTACCGGTACCTGGTATACATTAATAGAGTCCACGGTACAACAGGAGCCGCGCTCCAAGCTCTTCCCTTTGTGGCAGCCACGGACAGCACTTGTTTCTCCGTGTGTGCAGGTAACAGAAAACCGATTTTTCAGCATTTCTGTCGCTCGCTGTTGTATCTACTGTAGATCCTACCGCATTTCAAGCCCCATTCGTTGGAGGCGGTCACGGCACAACAGAAGCCGCGCTCCAAGCTCTTCCCTGTGTGGCAGCTACAGGCGGCGCTTCTCTCTCTCTGCGTGTACGTACTGAGTTTCCGTCGTCCTATCATAGGACCCGGAACCTACATCCCAACAACACAGACCACAGAACGCGAGCGGCGCAATTGCTTTCGCTTCGGCAGTGCCGTGGATGTTTCGCAGGGGCATACGGCATACCAGGGTATACCAGCTACCAGGGATATATACCACGTATATAAGGCCACAATTTCCCATCATTTTTCAAAAGCAGCGCTACAGCATTGCCCAACACCACAGCAGCACAACAGCAGCAGCAGTGCAACGAACGGCGACCGCGCTTCAGGCTATTGCCTTCGTGTCAGCTACGGTGTTATGCCTATTTCTATCACAGGATTATGTGTATGCAGGACCTACTGTAGCAGAACATTCAGTCAGGATCCCTCACGTCTCACATCGTGTCTGACAAAAAGCGAACAACGTCAAATCTCATCCAAACACCTGTGTCCCCCCTTTTCAACTTGCGACACCCCAACGGTTTCAAGTCGCCCCCTCCCGAAGGGAAACCTTGTACGGTAGTCTGTTCTTAATAATAGTCGAATACGATATTGACACGAGGCCTGCGAGAGCTCCGACGGACATACTTGGACTCACAAGCCGTACCGTACAGGATGTGGGCGGCTGGAGTATTGTACATGCTCGGAATGCAATTCATCTTGCTGTAACCTCTACGGACGTACTTTGTGTACTCGTACCCGAGAGGTCAATTCGAACTAGAGAACGAGGACAGGTCTTCCGACACGTGTCGGCACTGTCCTCCATCGCCGATTTACGCATTTGTGTAGACACAAGTACGCAGCACCCGGAATCATCTACCAACCACAACACTAGAGCTCTTTACCCTCAACGCCTGCAATCAAAGCAGCGCCGAGTCTCGCACATGGCACATGATGAGGCAACAGGAGATATCGACGACATGAGCCCGTGGGATGAACCGTTTCCTGAACCGCACATTGCGACAGAAATCACGTCAACTCACTCCAAATTTTCAATGAACCCTGTCGAAAGTACTCACGGAGTTGGGTGTTGGAGGTCCCGTTGAAGCAGTCACTGCTGCTCTAGCGGTAGCATGACTTAGCGACCCATCTGCCACGCATGCTAGCGATGCCATGAGAGCGACAGGCACTAGCGCCAGGAGAGTGCCCCTAATTCTTCGAGCCATGATCAGGTGCAAAAGCTACCTGTACCCCGAAACCGATTTGCCACAGTTGGTCGTCCTTTGCTCTGCCGTCACTCTTGAGGAACAGCCGGCAGCACTTGACCTCTGGGTCCTGGATATGAGTAGTTTGGGGTAGAAAACACAAGAAGGCCTCGACTCCTTCGTCCCCTCTCTGGCTGTGTGCACAGAGCGTCCTTGTGGTGAGAGGCTGGAGCTTTGGGTGCTTATGCAGACATTGAGGCGTTTCCATAGCGGAGGACATTTTCATGTTGCTTGGCAGCAGCCTCAACTGCAACTGCGTTCTGTGCCCTCCTCTGCCGCTGCTCTCCCACCATACATCTTCATTCAACTTCACCTCAACTACTACAACCGCGATGAGGGCTCACGTCACTGTGTTTGGCTTGTTAGTCGTATATATCGACCCGACGCCGGCCTTCTTGTTGCCGATAGCTGGGATGAGGTCGCAAACGCACCACCAGGTTCGTGCGCATGATATCGCAGTTACGTTACCGGCAGGTGAGTTTAGGACGGTGCCGGTTCAGGAAGGACAGAGCATACTGGACGCACTCGAAGCAGACGACATCGACGCTCCGCATAGCTGTCGGTCAGGATTATGTACAGAGTAAGTGCAACCACGAACGCTGCAGCTCTGGGCTGTACTGCTGTGCGGGCTGTACGATGTATTCTTGGTATATCCGTTTGTAGTCGTCCAAATTCCAATGCAATGTGCACCTTGTACCTTGAATAATACACCTGTTACGCGTACGAGCACCAGGTACTTGGTGGAAGGTATTACACCCCTGGGACGAACTGCATAACCGTTTTTCTACAAAGCATGCCGTCAGGGCCTACTGTAGGGCACACACAACGAAAAAGGCGGCTTTGGAAATAAATTTCCGTAGACGCGTCGCTTGGCGTTTACACCGCCGTCCCCGTTGTCGAAAAAAATAGCTTTGGAAATCCGTCCGAGGGGATGTGATATCTCGCGTGTCGACACTGTTGATCGTCGACACGGCTGCCAACTGTCACCTTGTTTCAAGTACCAGGTACTTTGGCAACTGGTACCTGGTACATTTTCAAGGTAATGTTGACGCATTGTGTGTTGACATCAGACATACGGGATCGAGCTATCCATACTCTGAGCTAATTATGTCATACCTGGTAAGTGTCTTTACCTCGGCGTGTGTTCAGTCACAGGATGGAACAGATCGACCATAAGGTGGCTTATATTATCAGCTTACATACTTTGTACCAGGTATACCAGTACCTGGTACCAGACTGCTGGGCGTACGTAGCACTTGTGAGGAGTCACAACACACCTACCTGCGATCCAGCGACCCAGCGTCATTGGCACTGCTGTAATGTCAATATCAATATTTACTGGATACCAGTACCTGATACAGGTATATGATTTGGTACCTGGTGCGTTTATTTCCTGTGCATGTTTGCAGACGAGGTCAGCCTCATATTTTATTTCGTTCGACGGTTGTGTCGACAACATGCTGCACCCACCCCGGTTAATGTTTCTTGTGTACGTGGTACTCGTACACAGGTACTCAATCTCGTATTGGATTTATGATATCCGTTTGTACCTAGTTGACGTAATTTCGAATCGGTACCAATTAGTGCCATTTTGTACTGGTTCAGGTTGTTGAACCCTTGACGCTTGCGGGCCAACGGACGCGCGCGTGATGGTCGCCCAAATTTCGGCGGTGTCTGTGTTGCTCGGCGACGTGGTAGGTATCAATAGGTTCGCTTCCCGTAGCTGAATCAGACAGTGTGGATTATCGGCGTATACACCACAGTTTCGTCGGCGACCAAACACATGGAGCATTTGGCAATGACCCCGCCAGTCGCGAAGCGCTTGGAAAATTACACGTACCTCACCCGCGCACCATCGTGTGATTGCATCCGTTTGTCGCATACACATGGGTTTCTGATAGGTGCGCTGCCATGGTCACCGCCAACCTCGACAACGTTAAGCTCGAGGCGGCCGTGCTCGATCCGGAAATTTCGGCGATGGGTTTCGTTCTGACGTGTTCCGCCACAGTCGAGGGGGATGGGGTGGAGCTCGAACTCGGCGCCGGGGAGAAGATGTATGAGGTCAGTGTCTGAGCAAGTGACGATGTAATAGGTCTTTCGTTTCGATGGCGGTTCGTGTCTACCGGCAGCTCTACTGAATAGTTCCGACTCGCGTGCAGTAGAATATATCCAGCTGAGTGAAATGATACCATCACGGATCACGAAGGTGTGGCGTGCATAGGACCTACAGTATGTAACGGGAGTACCTGGTACAGCGCAAGGCCCGGTATGCTTTTCATTACCTGGTACCTGGTAGGAATTTTGTTCCTTGGCTCGTGGCCCCCCAAGTCCAGTCGAATGGTTCCCTTCTCAATTTCATGGAAACTGTTGTGCCATCCTGTGCAGAAGGTTCAACATGTGTAAACTGCACGATCGTTTCGATACCCGTTCACGCAGTACGCCATATTGTCCTTTGCGCGATAAGTGCTGTTTGTACCGGTGCATGCGCCAGAAGCCACGATGTCAATGTGGATGGGTATATTTGCGACAATGCATGGGCTGGCACCGCATGCTACTGTTTGCTGTTGCATGCACTGCACGATGCCATTGCAATGCGCTTAAGAGTAACATAGCAACTGCCTGAACTATCGCGTCTTGGATTTCTTATTGTTGAACATCACGCAGGCTCAGTACGGCGACTTTCGGAAAGGACACGATGACGCTCAAAATAGCAAGCCGGGCAAGTGGAACCTGCCCTTCCCCGATGTTTCTGGGGCATGATTGTGGCGCTGGGGAGGCAGAGGCTACTTTGCCTTCGGTACGCGTGATATTGTTACACATGTATATTTGTGTGTTTCGTGCTCGCCCTTTGTTGGGTTGCGCACGGTGCATGCATGCTGAGGCAAGCCATTTCCTAGCGGGGCAATTATCGAGCCTACTTGGTTATGTGGTTGATCACTGGCAATGCTTCCGGCCTATATTTCAATCTCAACGTGTTGCTCAGCTACTTCGAAGTATAGCCCGAGCGGTCGTTGTCTCCCCGCATTATGTGAACACTTTCCGTTCTGTGACTGATTCTGGTGATATTTTTCCTTGAGTAGCACCTGGCTGCTAGTAGCATTTTTTCTAGGCCTGTAGATCGGCACGACTTACGTCGTCGACTAGTCATTAGCCGAACAAATAGTCAGTCGTGAAACGGAGGTGCCGACTATCCGACTTATTGGGTTCCCTCCATTGTAGGAAGTCGTTTTTCATGCGGGATACAGCTTGCCAACGCGAATCGCTGCGGGCTGCGGATACCCTCATGCCTTGTGACACTACCGCGCGCGGCGGGAGATCCACACGCACACATTGCGGGGCAGCTCATCTCCGTCGACGATACTGAGGGCGTAGCGCTCTGTCTTTCCTATAATATTTACGATAAATGGTTCACGACTTGCCGTCGTCATTGACGCGCGCGTTTGGCACAAGGCTGAGAGGCTTTAACCCCTTTGGGTGTTGGTCATACCGACCTGAACAATGATCACTTTTGGTGCTATCAGTCGTTTACGAGCAGCCATCGCCCAGCAGTCCGGGTAGATCATGTTGTGGTCGTGCCGTGCTACTCCTTGCATTGTGACTCGGATACTAATTTCGATCACCTTCTAACCACACAGTGACAGCAGCTGTGGTCGTCACTTTTTACGGTCATTTTTTCCCTCTGAAAACATCACGAAGGGATCCCCGGCCCGGTGGTCTGCTGATAGTTGATACCTGGTAGAGGTTAAACTTGAACACTGCTAGCGTTGGTGTCAGGGATTCGGTCATCCAGGTGGAGTTTTTATTTCTTAAATGAGACCAACTCTTGAGAGCGCCTACTTTATAGCGTGAATAGAAGCAAATCGACGCGAGTTGACTAGGGAAGATAGTGCTGAATCCTTCTCGCGATAAAAATGCCACTGAAGGCAAGGCACATATCGTAGTGGGGAGGGGGGGGAAGAGCCTACTACTGTATGTGAGCCCGAATCTGAGTTACGACTAGGAGGGGTCAGAAACAAGGGCGAAGATATAAAGAATGGGATGGAAAAATAGGGGAAAGCAAGGAAAAAATTATGGGAATCATTTATGCACCGCTACCGTTCAGCTGTTAAACTGTACCAGTATGCACGCACTGTAGCTTGGTGATGAGTTCGCTGTTTCACTCGTATCCGCGTCAGGCAATACTGCGACTATTCCAATAGCCGTCACGGTCCTCTAGTCCGGGGATAGAGGACTACCAGGTACACATGATGTTGTAGTGCTCGTGTTTTGTTCTTGTTGCGTAAATTGAAGCCATTTTTTAGTTTAGAAACTTCCATGAATTTAGACCATATATGTACTGCGCTTTTCTTGTGTAAATTGAAGCCAAATCGCGATTGTTTCGCCCCCGACGGTGCCTTCAGCGGGATCCTCCGGAGACCCGACTCACAGCCCTAACACTATCTCATGCTAGTGTCAAGTAAGGTAGTCCCTACTGTAGGCAGGCATTCGCCTCGCCTGATTCAACATGTACGTACATGGAGATCTCACTGCTGTTGAGAACGTGTGTGGTGTTTCCACACTTCCGGGGTCAGCTGCGGAACATCTCACATAATCGAACATGCGTGTAATACGTAAGAAGGCGTGGCACGATCTGTCTAAAACATACCTGGTATTCTGGTATCAAGATCACCCCCCCCGTTTAGAGGCGTGCAAAACAGGCTCGCCACGAAAGCAGTAAACTCAAGGCCGTACGTAATTATGATGTGACTAAAGATGACAGGATGCCCAACACCTACCTCTGCCGCATTTTACACCATCTTCGATGAGTGGTTAGATTGGTCTTCCATTTTTTGTGAACAAGGGGGCGGCGCGTGGTCGGTCGAATAGGTTCAGGGCTGAAACGGAAACATCGCTTAGGCTCCTATACAGCAACCGACCTCGACTGGTGACGCCGCAAACATGGCGCTAATCAATGACGGCGTCAATTGACAGCGTCCCTTGAGAGGTATTTAGTGCCCGCGACTGAAGACACACCGATATATTATTGTAACGCTGCTCATGATGCTGTCTTGATGGTTTGACTGTTTTTACTTTCGAACAAGGACGGCGCTGCTCAAGTTGTAGACCTCACCGATGCAAGGGTGTCTCTTGTGTCACCGGAGTAGCGGTGTACGCCCACACGACTTTCGACATTGCTCTTTGTCCGTCCTTCCACAAACAAAAGCGAGCGACGCTCACTTGTGTGTTGCGACCCATGTCTGGCTTCCCCCATCGGAAGTGATACAGTATGCGTTCGTAGTCAAATCAGTCGTGACTGAATTGAGGTTCACCACGAGTACGAGCGAGCTACCACGGCACCCCCCGCGGCGTGCCATGAAATGCTTTGCCACACCATGGGATGCCGTGGGGATGCCATGGTACGCCACGGGTGATACTATGGCCATGCCACGCCAAAGTCCAAATAGTGCACGTAGAACCCTGCCATACCGGTAGCGCCATCTCTGGCGTGTGATATTTCACGACCGGTACGGTCATACCGACGCCACAGCGATGATGGCCATGACTTGCGCCCGTCGAACCCGGGCGATTCGAGCGCTTGTTCCGCTCCAGTTGACTAAAAAATTCTGCCTCGAGGTCTTCGTCGTTCTGTTTCTACACCCCCAAGAAGTGGATCGCTCTACACATAGCAACCCATGCAAACTTTGTGAGATTGGATCTTGTCCCGTAGTTCACGATATGGACGGATAGATAAGCCGGGAGCCTTAGCTCAGAAGGCACATCGGTGTTGGAGGGACTCCTTGTCGATATATATTAGCACGGGATCGAGCAGGTTGCGGAGGAGTGCCCTCGTGGGTAACCACGACATGCAATACGCTTCTCGATATACTGCTGATGAAACGCCAATTGGCGAATGCGTACCACAATATGTGGAACTCCCTACAAAGTAGCACAGACAAGTAAACCAGTGCTGCTGCACTACGAGTATAACTAACAGCCCCCCTACTCAGTGCTCAGCACGAGAGTAAACCACAAATATTAATAGATTTTTCCCAGCCCCAGTGCTCAGCACGAGAGTAAACCACAAATATTAACAGATTTTTTCCAGCCCCAAAGCTCATGATAAATCCCTGCTTCATAAGACCTGACGTATTCATGCTAAATCTCAAAATCCTCACAGCATTAACTTATGGATCAAATTCATGAAGAAATCACGGTGGAACTCAAAAGCCTCCTTACTCAACGGCTTCGTCAGGAAATCAGCATGCTGGTATTCCGATGGTACATGGATGACCACAATATCCCCGTTAAAAACCAATTCTCTCAAATGATGGTGACGAACGTCGATGTGTTTCGAATTCGAGTTCGTCATGAGGTTCTGTGCCAACTGTACCGCACCTTGATTGGCCTCAAAAACCTTCATGCATGGTACACCGCGGGCAAACAAAATAAAACACCACACGTGCCTCATAAAAAGAGCCTCCTTGGCACACTCAGACATGAACACGTACTCGGCCTGCGTGGTGGAAAGCGTAACGCACTTCTGCGTCCTAGAAAACCAGCTTACTGCAGCGCCTCCACACATCACTACTCTACCAGACACTGATCTCCGATCGGTTGCCTTACTGGCATAATCCGCATCGGCAAATACCTCTAAATCTAAACCAGAACCTCGTTGAAAAGTAATTCCAAGATCACTCGTGGCCCTCAAGTACTAAAAAAATCCTTAACGCTGCCTCCCAGTGCACAGATTTCAGTGCATGGGCTTACCTGGCTACCGCTCTTACGGCATTCGAGATGTCGGGCCGAGTCTGATTCGCAAGCCTCAATAGGCTAACTGCTACCTCGCGAAACGGACAGTCATCTTCAGGTTCATCGTTCTCGAATTCTTCAAACTTCAGACCAACCACAGCCGGAATCGTCCGGTTGGAAACAATATCAATCTTCTCCACAGTCTTGTCTGTGAAAGCCTTCTGCGAAATAGTTAGCAAACCATTACTCCTATCCCTGGAAAAATGGCATCCTGCCTATCAGTGAAGTTTACCAAGGTTGTTGATGGGAACTGGTTTATTCAAGTCCTCACAAAAGCGGTCACACCTACTTTTACGTCCTACTGCAAAAATATCATCTACATGCACTACAGCAATGATATAAACAGTTCCGTTTTCAACCAATCGTTAAACACATGCATGGGCCGCGCACTGCCTAAACCCAAGAGTTTTCATGCGGGTGAGCAGATGGTTGTGCCACGATCGCGATGCTTGCTTGAGGCCGTAGAGACTGCGGTTCAAACGTACTACCTTACCAGATATGTTACCGCAGCCCTGTGGCGAACGCAGAAAAATACCCTTCTCAAGATTCGACTGAACAAAAGCTTGCTCGGCATCGAAATGGTACAAATCTAGATTCAATTCACACGCTGTGGCAGCCAGCAAACGAATGCAAGCCGCGGCAGGTGTTGGGGCAAAAGTCTCAAAATAATCAATTCCTTCACGCTGACTAAAACCTCTTGCTACTAGCCTTGCCTTTGCCTTTGTCACTTTCCCATGTTCGTCCGTCTTCCATGTAAATATCCTTTTCGCCGAGATCATGTTCGCGCCCCTTGGTTGCTAGGCCTCACCGAACGTCCCCGCATCGCAAAGTCCGAAAAACAATTTCGCCGTCGTCTCGTGCCAGGCGTGCCTGAAATCAGATACGTTTGCATCGGCGAACGAGGTCGGCGCTGACAACTCGCTCGCCGGACACGTGGGCAATTTAGCGAGAGGCTTACTCGGCGGGCGCTGCTCCACAAAAGCTTGCGAAATGTCGCGCTCTTTTCTCAGCATCGATAACAGGCCCCTCCTATGGACTCTGCTTTGCGCTCGCGTCCGTCCTGGTTGCCGTTTGTCGCCATCCCTCGGACCGTACAGGTAATTGCCCAGCTGGCGGGTAACGCGGTACCACGATGGCGGCGATGACGACGTCGACGACGGCGAGGTAGACGGCGATGGCTACTGCTGTTGCGGCAGCGGCGGCAATTGTTGTGGCGAAGGCGGCAATTGTTGTGGCGAAGGCGGCGGTATCTGCTGCGATGTCGGTTCCGGAGGGAAGATATCAACAAATTCCTCCCCCTCGGCCTGCTCAGGTATCGTAAATGGCTCCCGCGGGTGAGCCCACGTCACGTCGCGGGTATACACGACTTCGCCTGACGGGAGCTTCACCTTAAATGACGACGAAGGGTGGTTGTTTCCGCCTTTCGAATAGGCTTAAAACCGGCTCCACGGCGACGCACAGCCCGGGTCACCTTCCGTGGCCGACCTATTTAGCGCGTCATTAGCCCAGAAACACGATTCGACCCACAGAGATGTAGTCGCAGGCGTTTGGACGTCGAGGAAAAGACGCGGCGTCTCAAG
>JBBMHQ010096429.1:0-10243 GCA_037834295.1 Postelsia palmaeformis | reverse complement strand
GATAGGTGGAGAGGTTTGGTGGAAAAGGGATACATCCTTCGCAGTGCAGCTCGAGGGACGAGCGAGCGTATCGCCACCGCTGAAGTCTTCTGCCTCGAGGGCGAAAAAAAATACGCCCTACGTCAAGGTCGATATCACGCGGATTGATAGGGCGTGTACATCTTACAAGGCAAAGCAGGATCAGTACAGCCGCACCATAAAAACATTTACAAATAACGGATATCGCGATTTATTTTTGCACCCGGTAGGGAGGCTTTTGTCTATGTCACTGGGCGATGGGCCAACGGAGTCGCTAGAGGCTTGGCGCATCGAATGCAAACACAGCACTGTTCTAATCTTGTTCCGAAATTAGCAGAGGGTTGAAGATTTTGCGACACAGGGAAGCATCGCTGACTTATCAAGTCGAAAGCAAACAAAGGTCTGGCCGCGACTTTGTCCGGCAGCTGTAAGGGATTTTTAGATCTTGCGACGCGGGGTGCGCGAGCGTCGCTGCAGTGTTGCGTCGACCGCGAAAAAAAAAAAGTCCATTGCTTGCTTTGATGCAATTAGCAAGAGATCGTAGATATTGCGAGTGAAAGGGGCATCGCTACGTTGTCCCTTTGACGCTCCAAATCAAACTGCCGTGAGTTTGGTCATGACGTAGGTAGCACGGGTCGGAAGAGGCAGCAAGACGGTGGAGCTTCCCTAGACTTGTCACATCGACCCAAACGAAATGTCCGTCGCGAGCTTGTTGTCACGCAGTTTAAAAGCGTTTCGACGTCCTTGAGGGGCGCGCGAGCGTACCAAACTCTTGTCGCGAGCCCGCCACTGGGTTAGAATGGGAGAAATATCGTTTTGCAATCGCAATCAAAGCCCTGTGATGAGCCTGATATCCCGTAGTTGGAAGGGCGTAGGTTCTATCTGGTATATATATTAGAGCGCGTTATGTTCACCACTCCCTGGCACAACCGTGCACTCCATCCTAGCACAATAACCTACTCAATAAAGCAAAACAAAGTATGAGCGGACATCGGCAGTTAAACTCGTATCTAGGTAATCCGTGTATCGATATCGTATATATCGAGCCCAATTATAGTCCATCATCCACACTTGCTGATAGTGCAGACGAGTGTGTCGTCTTCTGAGCGAACCACAAGGTGTCAGACCCGCTACTACGATATATCTCGCCGGCACGCCACGGGGTGATGCTTGTGCTCGTGGTCCGCATGCCGTCGGATCGGCTCAGTACCTCACTGTCGCAAATCTTCTGTAAATCTAAGGAACACTTGGGCGTGCATGCGTGTAACCGAGCGGTTCTCACCTTTGAGGATGTACCGTTGAATGGCACCAAGCAGCCGGTACATGGTAGCTTACCTTAAATTCAGTGAGGTCACCGAGTATTGTGCGGAAACTTTACGTTATGTTATGGCGCACGGAAACTTTACAATACACACCTGGTATGGTGGCTGTGTCGGTCTGGACAGAAGTTCACGTTAACTTACAACCCCAAACACGGATGAAATCGATATTAACTCGACCACCGTTTATGTACTACAAGGATTGGTGCGTAGCGTGTGATATTGTAAGATATTCCCTACAGAACGTTTCGTAAAGGTTGAAAAACGGCCACTCTCAGAAGAGCAAATAAGATAACAATCTTAGGCAGACAAACTTCGAGCAGTTTCCCGACGGTACCTGTTCGACTCTTGTTCGACATGGTAATCTTGAGCAATCCGCGTCAGATTGTTCAAGGCAAGCAAGCCGTTACAGTACGTAATTAAAAACTGGTCTCTTGGAGATCTGGGAGGATTCAAAGTACGAGTACAAAGCACTCCAAAGCAGACACCGACTCATGTATTGCACACCGCACACAGACTACAGCGGTGACGTATAGGCAGACAGTCACCCGATCCCCCGCCGTAAACTCCCGCGATAGCACCGGGAACCGAGAATGGATCGAACGAGGTACTGCTGTTGCTGCGCTTTCTTTGAACACGATTATGCGACCAAGTAGGGAAGCGAGAGAAGCCCAAGACGATTTCTTCGGCCCGCGGAACACGCTTAGTCTGCAACTGTAATCCCTGCCTACCGTAGACGCGGTCACCGTTAGCAAGATGATAAAATAGTTGACGAAACCGCGTACACGAATAATGACGTACCAAGTCGTATGTCGTTTCTCTACGAGCGGTTGTTCCTCCTGGGCGACAGCGGCCGTGGCTCAACACTATAACATACCCACGTTTGCCTTTGGTCGAACGAGCACGAGTCTTGCTACTGTCCAGCAGTATTAGTATTGCTATACGCTGTAGGATGTCAGAATGCAAGGATATTTTGGTATAATTATGTTTCTTTTGAACGGTCTTTAAACGTTCGTCCCGAGTTGTAAAAAATACCACGGAAAATATAACACACCTCTTCGGATGAATTTCCGAGCCGGCATTCTCCCACTCAGTGGGGGCAAAACACAACAAAAATAAAGAGGTTTGAGATATTTCTGTTGACCCATCGCTCGTCGTTTGCGCTATCTCCGGTGTCCAAAAAATCAGCGGGGGAAGAAAATAATGAAGGGCATTTGAGTTTGACGGTGCAAAAGTAGCGTCGAGACCCGTGGTCTCCCCGTATGAACCCCGCAAGCTCTGGAAAAAAACAAGATTTTTCTGGAAAAATTGTACCCGGACAAGAAAATTGGAAACTGGCGTGGCGTAGCAGACAACAGTCATTCAGCACCACGGTTCAACCTCTGGTACGGCGGAAGATAGTAAATAGGACCTACGGCAAACACAAAACCAACATATTTCCCTGTTTTTACCGATAATATTTAGTCCTACTTACTGTGGTCCCCCGCGATAGATACAAAGCGGCAAGAACGACACTCACAAGGGATGGATCCCTAAACTTTTGAAGGGTGTTCGAAACGCCAGCAATACGTGACGTGGAGGGCGGGGGTTTACGTAATGCCTTGTACAACCCGAAGAATAAATCGCACAACACGACGGCAGCAGTTTCAGAGCCTCGGAGGGGAGAGCAATAAGAGCCGCAGCAGCAGGAGTATTTTGCGCAGGTTATTCGAAGGGTTGTAGACATGAAGATTGAATATATGGTAGAGTATCGAAGACCTGGTACATGCCGGAATTCTCCATCCGGGCGTCGAAAAATAAAAATACAAATGCGTACGAATGTGTGGCAGGACTGTTGGCCGCTTCCACTTTTCAGCTCTGATATACCAGGTATGCTGAATAGGAGAAATCGCTGTATTCCGGAGGTTGTAAAAAACAAATCCGCGCGGTCAAAAGAGAAGCTACGCCGAATATGTCGTGTTTTCGGCATGATGTACAGTAATATTCTATATGCAGGCGGTCCCGCCCGTTACGCTTGCTCACGAGGAATAACGGAACGCAAGAGGTGCATGGTCCAAACGTTTAGGTGACAACAGGAGACTTACACAAGCCAAGCGCTCCATGCCCGAGGCCAGCAACACCGACCTCGCATGCACGTATGGTATGTATGTACATACGCTTTAGGTGTGCAAAAAAAAACACGGCACTGCTGTACCCGTATGGCGCTGCACTGCGCTGCCCTGGTGCATGAGATGAGCTGAGCTGGGTGTGCCTCTCTTTTTTGTTACTGCTGTTATCTATTTTGTTTGTCGTACGTCGCACTTCGCCTACAGGATAGATACATACCCGGTACATGAACACTTCGTACCGCTGCGCTGCTGCCTGAGCTGAGCAGAGAGTGCTTTGTGTTATGTTCGCTACACTTCGCGGTACTTGTACTTGGTCATGATACAGCAGTACTGTTTATCTGTAGGTATACGTGCGGTACGGCTACTTCTGCACCTGGTATCTCGCTCAGTTTTGACAAAATAATTTTGAACTGCTTTCGATGATTCGAGTCCCGAAAACTCCAATTTCATTTTTTTTTACAAAGTAAAAGTGCCGATTTATTGCCGAGCTCCAGAGCACAACAGTGTTTTCAAACATTTAGATTGTGCGTGTCAGGATAAAATTGGTTGCATTGCCTTGGCTCGTTTGCGTTGCGCTGTCAGAACGTACTTGAACGTACTTCTTTCTGGTTGTACACACACTCGTACATTCACGAGGTATCTTCACATGGAAAGCTTTTGGAAATTTGGATTACCAAGTCTTGCGAAAAACTTGCTGAATGAAATGGCAAGTGCAAATTTCCGAAAACTTGCTACCGAAGGGCTTGGGGAATACCTATAAAAAGCATTGGCAGAAAACATGCTAAACTAGCGTATCCATATTTCCAAAAACTTGCGAATTTGTCAAGTTTTCGATAACTACTCGCCATTTAAAACGACCCTCATGGACGTAACACTACCCCTCATTTGCAAGTTTTCATTTCAAACGAGCGTTAAATCGTTTCTTTCCGACCGCCGAATAACTTGAGTCTCGACGAAAACAGTATATACTTTTTGAACATAAATGCAGTCCGTCATAGGTCGACCCCTCACTAATATATTGTCCGGCCTGACACAGCCTTCCTCAGGCCCTATTTATTGGTTTTCGAACAAAAAAAAACTGTGTTCCCCTCGAGTTGTCGGTTTTTTCTGCTCTCTTATTTTTATCGTTTAGGCTGTTTCTTATGCCGTTCGATTCTTGATCTTCAGATTTTGACCCGATCGTATTTTCAGGTGTGAACTTGGCAAATCGAAACAGTCTTCCAAGATGCGGAAATGTCAGGTTTTATTGTGTGTGTAGAGATTCGAGCAAACACCAATCCCCAACGACTGTTTTTATGGTTAGGCGCCCTTAAGAGACGCGCTGGGTGCGCTGCCCTGCGCGCAAGACCCAAGCGTCCGAGACGAGGCTGACTGCCTCTGGTCTGTCGGCGAAAAGACGTGGTGGGTACGCTAGAGCCAACCTGTTTGGTACATTGTGTTCTATTTTGTGACTGACTGCTGCTGCTGCTGTACAGAAGTGTAGCCTGCGAGTACTCGTACATATCCACGGAGAGATGCGTGCCGAGTGCGCTCATCGTGGTCTCTAGGTCCGAGCCAACGCCAGGCGATTGTAGTCTCGCTACAGAGGGACGTGCCGCCCGCCGCCCGAGCGTAGGGCGCGAAGCAACGTCAGTATACAACTGTGTCACCACCCAACTCATCGATCATTATGCTGCTGTTCGCTGTTGTGGATAACGTCTTCAATTAGAGAGCACACCATTTTTCGAATTGAACAATCCGGTGACCCAGATTGTTGGATATTGGGCCCAAATCCGACGACTTGGGTCATCGGATTGTCAAAAAGAAACAAATCAGGTCGGATATCGCATTTTTGAACTGCATGAGCAGGGTCATTAGTTCTTGAGAGAAAAAAGTACAAATCGGAAGCTCGGAACCGAGCCGCAGAGGAAACAGCCTTGGGCCGTTTCCTATGCGGTCCGATTTTTGAGCATCAGATTTTGACTCGATCGCGAGGTTGTTTCCTATGCGGTTTGATTCTTGAGCTTCAGATTTCGACCCGATCGCATTTTTAGATGTGAACTTGGCGAATCGAAATTAGTCTTCCTATGCGGGAATGTCAGATTGATTGTGTGTGTGGAGATTCGAGCAAACGCCGAGACTAACCGCTGTTTTTTGCGTTTTGGCGCCGTGAAGAGACGCGCTGGGTGCGCTACCCTGCGCGTGGCACCCAAGCGTCCGAGCCGAGGCTAACTGCCTCTGGTCTGTTGCCAAAGAGACGTGGCGGGTGCGCTAGAGCCAACCTGTCTTGGTATTTTGTGTCCCATTTTGTGTCCCATTTTGTGTCCCATTTTGTGACTGACTGCTGCTGCTACTGTACAGCAGTGTAGTCCACAAGTACTCGTGCATATCCACGGAATGGTGCGTACCGAGTGCGCTTTTCTTGGTCTGTGGACCCGGGCCCACGCCAGGCAACTTAGGTCTAGCCACGGAGGGATGTGCTGGCCGACGCCCGAGCGTAAGGCGCGAAGCAACGACGCTATACACCTGTGTCACCATCCAACTCGATCGTTCTGCTGCTGTTTGCTGTCGTGGATAACATGTTGAGTTTACAGAGCATACCGTTTTTCGATTCGAAAATCTGATGGCCCAGGTCGTCTGATTTCGGGCTAAAATCTGACGACTTGGGGTCATCGGATTCTCAAAAAAAAAAAACGGTCGGACTTTGCATGTTTGGACTGCATAATAAGCAGGGTCAACCGTTTCTGAGATCGAAACATACAAATCTGAAGCTCGGAATCGATTCGATCTTTGAGCTTCAGATTTTGACCCGATCGCATTTTTAGATGTGAACTTCGCGATTTGAAATAGTCTTCCTACGCGGGAATGTCAGATTTATTGTGTGTGCAGAGGTTCGAGCAAACGCCGAGACCAACCGCTGTTTTGGTGGTAAACATTATGGGTGCGCTTCCCTGCGCGTAGGACCCAAGCGTCCGAGACAAGGCTGATTGCCCCTGGTCTGTCGGCGAAGAGACGTGGCGGGTGCGCCAGGGCCAACCTATCTTGGTATTTGTTGTTACATGTTGTGACTGACTGCTGCTGTTGCAGCTGCTGTACAGCAGTGTAGTCTTCGAGGACTCGTACATACCCACGGAAAGGTGTGTGCCGAGTGCACTTCTCTTGGTCTGTAGACCCGATTCCGCCCCAGGGGACTGAGGTCTGGCCACGGAGGGATGTGCCGGCCGACGCCCGAGCGTAGGGCGCGAAGCAACGACGCTATACAGTTGTATCACCATCCAACTCATCGATCCTTCTGCTGCTGTTCGCTGTCGTGGATAAGGTCTTGAATTTAGAGAGCATACCATTTTTCGATTCGAAAATCTGATAGCCCAGGTCGTCGTTTTTTGGCCCCAAAACCCGACGACTTGAGTCATCGAATTTTCAAACAGCAAAAAATCCGGTCGGACTGGGCATATTTGGACTGCACAAGCAGGGTCATTCGTTTTCGACATCGAAAAATACAAATCTAAAGCTCGAAATCGAACCGCTTAAAAAACAGCCTTACTTGTTCGTTTTTTCGAAAATCACACCCAGAGTGGCTCGGATCTTATGCAGTGTTATTTGGGGTTATTTTATGAATATTTACGGAGGTTTTGGGGTATCTGGTCCCAAATCTTATCATAATTGATCAGAATCGCACCTTATGGGGCCTGTTTGGTGGAAAAAATGTCCCTCCGAGATATTATTACTCGTGAAATTCGATGAAATGAGTTTATTTGGCAGCTTTTCTGACAACTTTGAAAATGATAAAATTTGCTTTTGTACAAGACCTCGGTGGCATTACACAATTTTGTTTAGGTTATAGAATGGGTTCACTTTGGGCCACGATGCTACATGCTTGGTTACGCCTGTCAATACCTTGGGCGCCATTGTGTCCCTTGCGGCCGCCCAACTGCAGCTGCTCTACGCAAAACAACTTTGGAAACGAACAGAACAAGACTACAGCAGCAGTATCGAAACAATCTAACGGCTTTTCTCTAACTACGACCGCCGCAAGCAGCTCATATGCTCCACGAGGACGAGAGCTCCTCGCTGGTCCAGCGATTAACAAGCCCCTTACGCAGCTCCCCAGGGGGTTCCAAATTCCGTTCCTTCCTTCGAGGAGCTGGTAGTGAAGGTTGATCGCCCAACCCGGCGTGGACGACTCTCGTTCGTGGCGTGGTCCACGTGGAGTTCAAAATGCCGGTTCGGTTCTTATGTTTTTCAGCTCTCCCATGAAATAAAATCAAAATCACGATAAGACGGCACATGGCGCACCGATCTGCTGTGGTTTTTTGCCGGTGGAAAATCCGATTTCCTGTTTTTGAAAACCACTAAAATAATACGGAGTACAAGGTCCGAGATAAAAGATCTCCCACTTACTCGAAATCTTGTTTTTTAGAGTCAAATAATACTCCTATATACCTGGTAGAATATGGGTGTGCTCGAAACTCGGGTCAACATCGAAAAGAAGTCGAACCTGAGCGAGACAGATGCTCCGGTACTAAATCCAATATAAAAGTCCGAGTTTAAAATTTGAAATCGTCAAGAAAATTTGAAAATTCCGATAGCGCTCCGCAAGGCAAGGCCAGCAGCTACACAAAAGCGACGACGCTCGCTAAATCGTCTCACATCAAGGAGGAACGACATGGTCTTCGCAGCCATGGTCATCCACTTGAAGTCGTTGTGGAAGGTTGCCTTGGACGGCCCATACTTGGAGCTCATCTCGTCGAAGTTCACGTCGTTCCTGAGCATCTCCAGCCAGCAGAGGATTCGATCCCGGTCGGACAGCAGACCCCGTATGGTTCGCCTCTGGGCGTTCTTCTCCTCGGAGTGCTCGCCATAGTGGTTCCGAGGTTGTTTGAACAGGTGCCCCCTATCCCCACCCTGCTCCGTGTAGAACGCGTCAAACTCCTCGCGAGAGAACCCGGTGCGCTGCCGGAAGCCGTCGCTTCCAGCGACCGCAAGAATCTCGCAGAACGCGCCATAAATGCCACCAGGGTAGGGGTGGACGAGCTTGCGCCGCTTTTTAGAGCAAGAATCGATTGTGTCCACCACCGTCATCCCTGTGGTGCCCGCGCCTGCTGAAGATCGCATTTGCTGCAGGCGTTGCTCGAGGTTCAAGCGAACGGTGCGATCTCCACTGGCCTTTTCCGGCTGATGCTGGGCGCTCTGGCTTTGCTTGACTGCAAAGCAGTTGCGCTGCCTCGGCTCGGCTGACATCACGAACGCTTGTTTAGCGCGAGTACGCCGCGATCGCATTCTTCCCAGGAACTCATCGTCGTCTCGAGCGTCTGCCTCTTCCTCATCGAGCTCTTCGCGTGTACGCTGGAGGAGCTTCCTGAGGAATACTGCTGTGCGTGCATGATCGTTGTCCGGGCCACTGCTGGCAGCAGAAGCCATGCTTTCATGTAGCTTGTTTTTGCCGCCGCTGCTGGGTGATGGGAAATATAAGAACTGAAAAATCCCGTGTGGCCTACGCATACCATTGAAATGGAAACCTTTCTTTCCGATGTGATGGAAACCGAGTTTATAAGCCTCAAATTCGAGTAGTTTTTGTTACGTGACATTTTTTAGTTTACATTCCCTACAATGGAGTCGATGGCAGGACATGAGATTATGAAGAGAGCGAGGTCCGTCGTCCAATTTTCGCCTTCGTCCCCTGAACAAAGAAAAAAGGGGAATATCTCATATTCAAGAACCTGTAAAACTCACTCACTTGAATCGAAGAAAACACCCAGAAAGGAACGATGAGAGCAATGCGATCATTGCATACTGAGTCCGGTACCGAAACGTCGGAGGTAAAACTCGGACACTCAGAGTCTCATCGGGGTTCCCGACTTACTCGCAAGAAGAGATAAGTCAGGTTTAGGCGCCGGTCGCCCCGGTAGACTAGTGGTCAGCTCCAAAGACCACTGGCGGCATTGGTACCCAAGTTCAAATCCCATCATGGTGAGGCTCTATTTGAAAAAATAAAAAGGAACCAATCATTGCTGGGAGCGCCTTCGTTGCGGGGAGGGTAGGCGGAATCCGACGCAAGTCGACGAGGGAAGAAAGTGCTGAAATCTTCTCGCGATAAAAATGCAAGGCAAGTACCGTAGTGGGGGGAAGGGACACGAGACTACTTAGTGACCCCGGATCTGAGCTGCGACTGAAGAGGGAGAGAGAAGAGAAGGGCGAAGATAATACATGGGATGGACTAGTGAGGGAGAATGTGTGGTGGAAACCGAGTCTATAAGCCTTAAATTCGAGTAGCTTTTGTTACGTAACATTTTTAGTCCACATTCCCTACACTGGCGCAAGCAAGTGTGTATGTACGTGCCCGCCGTACGTACCCTCTGCAGCTGTCCCCAATCATGAGAATCGTAGTTAGGTTGATAATAATATCGAAAACGGCTTATGTATAATAACTATGCGTCTGGGGCGGACACGAATGTCCGCACGACAATAATAATAGAGGACCTGGTGTACTCCGCCGAGTACCCACCTGAGTTGCACTCCTCACGAAAAAAGCTGATATATTATTGCCTAAAACCCCGACAACAACGTCGTCTCTGGAAGCACGTCTGCCGCCAATTTTTTCCCGAGGACTTTTCGTTTTCTGCTCTAGCTCCGGACACTTCAATCGAGCCAAAATTTGACAGACCGGATATGAGCCTCTTGGTACACTCCGGGACCCGTGAGTGTGCCAAAGCGACAGCACTTTTTGTGTCCTCCTTCGGGGCGGACCTTGTCGCTGAGGTTGAAAATTGTGGTTCCAGGCGCTTGAAATTTGGGGGGGGGGGGGGGGTCCGGTAGAAA
>JBBMHQ010096417.1:0-22824 GCA_037834295.1 Postelsia palmaeformis | reverse complement strand
AATAAAAAGGAACCAATTGCTGAGAGCGCCTTCGTTGCGTGGGTAGGCGGAATTCGACGCAAGTCGACGAGGGAGAAAAGTGCTGAAATCTTCTCGCGATAAAAATGCAAGGCAAGTACCGTAGTGGGGAGGAGGGAGAATACCCTACTTAATGACCCCGGATCTAAGTTGCGACTGAAGAGGGAGAGAGAGAAGAAGGGCGAAGATGATAAATAGGATGGACAAAAAAAAAAAAGTGTATCATTTATTTTAACATGTGGTACCTGGTAATTCTATAATAATAAATACTCAATTTCAATACAATCTAGTTTTATTTTGATAGGGTTAGGGTTAGATTCGGTCGGTGGGGTGAGACGGTGATTGTTCGGTGTCATGGCGGGACGGGACGGTAGTTGTTCAATGTGAAGGCGGGTTAGGGTTAGGTTTAGAGTTAGTAATATTTAACCGGAGAAAACTTTATCGGTGGGACAGGACGGGTAGTTATAAACGGGAGAGATTTTATCGGCGAGGCGGGACGGCGTGTGACGACGGCCAGGGACTTTGTCGGCGGTACGGGACGAGACGGGACCGCAGGCCCATTTTGACGGAAGTTTCATTGTCCCGTCCGGTTCTGTCATTTCCGCCGTTACCGTTCCGCCGAAATAAACGTGATGAGCGTTGGATTTTCGCTGGAGGCGTTACTGGGAATACAAGAAGAATACCGATATCAGTAGCATTGCTCAATTCGTTGCCCGTCACGACTTTCTGCCTAAACCAATAGTACATAGTAAAGTAGAGTGTACGCACTTCTGGACGCACAACGCTATTGGACAAGCAGTAGGTTTAGTGCTCTGACGGCGTACAAGAATGTGATTTCGAAAGAGAGATTCGGTCGGCGGGGCTGGACGATAATTGGTCGGTGTCATGGCCGGAAGGGACATTAATTATTCGGTGTCACGATGGGATGGGACGGTAATTGTCCGGTGTCACGGCGGGACGGGGCCGTAGTTGGTCGATGTGAAGGCGAGTTAAGGTTAGGTTTAGTACTATTCAACCAGAGAAATTTTTATTGGCGGGACTGGACGGATAGTTATAAACAGAAGAGAATTCATCGGCGGGGCGGGACGGTGTGTGACGACGGCCGGGGACTTTGTCGGCTGGGCGGGACCACAGGACCATTTTGATGGCAGTTTTACTGTCCCGTCCCGTCCTGTAATTACCGCCGTTACCGTCCCGCCAAAATATCCGTGTTTAGTCTTGAAATTTCGCTGGAGGCGTTACTTGGAATACAAGAAGAAGATCGACCTGAGTTGCATTGCCCGATTCGTTACCCATCACGAGATTCGGCCTAAACCAAGAGTGTGTACTTGAACAAAGTGTACGCACTTCTGGACGCACAACGCTATTTGACAAGCAGTAAGTTTGATGCTCTGACGGCGTACAAGAAAGTGACGCATCCACTAAAAGCCTGCACATTCTCGAAAAGCAAGAACGGCGTACGCACATGATGTTCCTACACACCCGTGGTGCATTTTGTTCACAGAAAAAGGTCAGCAAAATCGAGTACAGGAAACATCATACGTCGATGGATACCGGACGTTGGTGTCTACGCAAACGCGCACGATATTCGAGGGCACAAAGTCCTCATCCAGCTGCAGGTGAAAAACGAGGCCAGCCTATGCTAAATAAGGATATCATCTCGCAAGACATACAACGCATCCTGCGCTCGAATCTGGTGAAGGTGCAACATGGGGTACTCGTATCACAGTAAAAACGCTAAAGAGTAGGAGTCAACATCTACTTGCAGCGACAACTCGGACAAACTACAGCGGCGCCCTCCACCGGAGACGAAGCTCCTTGCAGCAAATACATCTGGAATGGCGAACTAAGTCTTCCATACAAAAGCAGTCAACATATGGCCGCAACTCAGTGCCGTATCGTAGACCTGGCACAGAGGAGGGTCCCAACATATCGAACACGGGTTGGGGACAGACTCTATGCCACCCTATTCCAGAGAAGGGGCAGCAGTGCAGAGGAAGTATCATCAGACCAAGCGGACACTCTTGGGGGCGGCGTTGGGCGTTACTAACGATGTACAACTCTTCAGTTTTCCAAAAACTAGTAGTACAAGATGTTACATAGTATCGGTGTAGTTCCCGTCAAATCGCTGTCGAATCTACGACTGCGCCCATTAAAACTCCACCCGTCATCGAGGTTGTCATGACTTACATTCATAAAATTGAAAATTATAACCACGATCTGTCACGCCCGGTGGTACAAGTTGAAGTTATTCAATGAGCATATCATATTGGTAGGATTTGAAGCAACCTGAATATTCAAAAGTCTCATCATTGCGTCACACGTAATATTCCGGGCTTTTCACGGATCGTGACCCCGGGCTTTTCACGGATCGTGACCCAACCCGCGGCTCGGTCACAGAGTGTTCGAAATCTCACGGCTCGGGTAGGGTCGGGTCGGGTCAGGAGGTTTTAAAACTCGCGGGTTTGGTCGGGTCGGGTTAGGGTCGGGCCAAGAGTTTTTCTAATCTTGCAGATCGGATCGGGTCGGGTAAGGACGGGTCAAGAGGTGACGAAAAGCCCAAGGGTTGGATTACGTCATGACCCGCAGGAAACGGGTCAATCGAGGGTCGGGCCAGCATGATCTGCGCTTTTTTGCTGATCCGCGTGTAGGACCTGCGGATCCGACGCTTCAAACACTTCCCGCTTTCTTACCCGAAGGCTTCTGACGGACCCTTACTCAACAGATTCCCTTTGGTACAATATTCACACATTAAAACAAACCCATGTACGCATGCCTATATTCATCAGTACTCACGGTACCTTGGCCACATATTGCTATGGGGCACAAAAAGGTAGTTTGGTCCGTAGATGAAGTAACGCTCCCCTCAAACCAAGACACGGACAAAAAAGCGTTTAATGGCACAGAAATGTGGGAGCAAGCTTGTTTTGGGAGGGAAGGCCTCGCATGCAGTCCTTTCAGGCAAGGAATCGAGCGTAGGTCAGCATGCCCACGCCGGGCACGAGCAAGTACGAGATCTTGTGACGAGCACGGGCAGACGTGAGGTAGTTACTAGTTTGTCGATTCAAACCAGGAGTCTGTGTCTTCTTTTCTGCAGCCCCACCCCCTCTATTGTTTCTTCCGAAAGGAGGGGGGGGGGGACGAGTAGCTGGAGTTCCGGATGGAAATGATTCTTCCGCTATGGTTCGACTTGAGTTGGATCGCAGGAGTCGAATGGTGCTGTACCATTCGGAGGCTTGGTCATCCGAGACAACCGTAGGCCGTACTCGTTAGGAACCCGGCCGATATCATTGTACGGAGAGAGACGTAAAATTGGATGGTCGATGTACTCAGAGTATTGCCGGAAGCTGGGATACCCGTATCTGGCCAAGGGCAGGAACCCCTCTCTCCTACGACTCAGGAAACGATAATAATGATGCAATTTGAAATATTTACAATAAAATAGGTATCCATTTTTTCCAATCGTCGACCTACGGACCGTCTCCGCGAGTAGAGTTTGCGGGTCAAGATAAATTATCATGCGGGTCGAGGTGACCCCAAACGCATGAACAACCTATCTCACGCGTCAATCGGGAGGGGTTAGGCCGGGTCGGATCGGGTCAGCAAGTTTTCAAGTCTCGCGGGGCGGGCCGGTTGGAGAGGCTTTATACTTTCGCGGGTCGGGACGGGCCAAGTCAGCACACCTCGAAACATTCGCGGGTTGGGTCGGGTCGGCTCACCCGATCCTACCCGTGAGGTCTCACCTGAGCCGCGAAAAGTCCTCTGGTAATATTCATCTATAGTGCGATAATGATGACAGTCTCGACAGCTCTGTCGCTCGCTGTTGACGCTGCTGCATTAGACGGCAGTTGTGTTGTGCTTTAGGACAAATCGAACAAGACGCTGCTCCACGGGCTTTCGTTTCAGTGTCACCTACAAGTACTCTGGCACAACAGAACTATGCTGCAGCCCGCCGATACTTGGTTTGAGCTGTCGACCTCCACCTCCTCTGTAGTACATAGGGAACAGCGAAATATATCCCACAATAATCACAGACAACGCAGCCGCCTCGAAACCTCTATAAATGTCACTGATCCCCTTATCATACGCTGGGCGCCTATGATACGATATCCGACATAGGCCACCACACGTCAAAGGCAGCTCTCGCCCCCATCCCAAGCCCGGACCCCCGCCCATACAGTAGGTACTGGAACTTAACACGACCGATGTCGACATTCAACAATTATCACAAACAAGGAAGCTGACTGCGAACACGACCGATAGCGACGTTCAACGAAAACCACAAAAAAAGACGACATGGTCGCGCTGTACCGGTCGCGCAAAAACAAATATCCGAAATAAATTCACACCAGTCACGGATAAGTATGTGGCGCACGCAGCGAAGGTAACGGTGGTGAGTCGCCAACAACGCGTAGGAACTGTGGAAGACAAGCTGTCCTTTGGGAGCTTATCGCGCACATGACTTGTGAAAAAAATAACACCATGGCGAGCATACGACGCCGCCGCTAGGGGAACAGATGTTATGCACTGAACCTTGTTATGTCGAACGATAAGACCGGAGTCGTGATAGTCAACGCCTTTGACGCAGATCTCACCAACGACGCGTTTGTTGATGAGGTTTGCACCTGCATGTGTGCAATCACCAACCCGTAGGCGCTCGGCATTACCATTCGATACACAAGAGAACCTCTTGCTTCCGGGAGTAACAACCCACACGTCATGCTCATAAAATGCTTTTGGCCATCTGAGGCTGACGTGGCCGATGAAGCAAGGGCGGCTGCTCCCCCATCCATGCTAAATGCATGTGAAAGACTCTGACCAGCAACTGCTTCCAACAGGCTGAAGTCTTCGATTGTAGTGACGTCAAGCCCGCCTATTAGGGCTTCCACCCTCCACCCAGTCACGATGATTAGATAAGGCCCCGCACCATGTGGTCCGGGGCCCCAGCAACGGTTCAAATTTCGACCCGGTTGACAAACCATTTCCAGTCAGCACAAAGGTAGTTATGTCCAGCCAACCGGTCGCTGCTGGCGGCAACTCCTTTCCGACAGAACACGAATCGCTGACATGAAACACAAACGTTTCTCGTAGCGAACGCTGCGCCGAACCCGGATTTTTCCGAACTTACCTTGATCCGGGGGCTAATACATGACCTTTCACACCGACTGCGTAGGCCGCTGCGCGCTTAGTCACCGTAGCCCCGTCGAACCTGGCTGGCATGTTTTCACTCCGAAACCATTTGCCAGCGGTGCCCCCCGAGTTTTCATCTTTGTCAAAGACTTGTGACAGTCCTTGCACACGAGCATCTTGCCACGGTCGCGTGTTTCGTCGAAGCCATCAACACTACGGACCAGGCCGTCAAGTAAACCGTCAGTATCATGTGGGTAGTTGCGGAAACCCGGCACCACTCGATCATGCTTTTGAAACATTGCAGGCGGTCGGAGAAGGTTAGTATGCCGACGCTTGCTAGGCGACACTGGGCGGTCGTCTCAAACCGGCGTTATCACAATGCACGCGGTGCAGGTCGACCCGAACATGAATACGGAGTTTCGGCAATCAAGCGCATCCAAATCCTGTTATGAGGTTTTATTGGTTGCAAAAATAAAAATGCAAGAAAGCATGAGCGAGCAACAAGAAGCGGCAACAAGTAAGAACAGGATCAAGCAGGGAAACAAGTGTGCTCTACGGGACCCCCGACCAAACAACGAAAAAAACAACGTTTGACAACCTTGGGGTCATCGCACCACGTACGAGCGATCAGAGGGCGCTCACCCGAGACTAGTGCCAAACATACGTTTTTGATCATCTTCTTTGCCACTCAGGAGGGTCTCTGGGCGAAGACCTTCCACCAGGTCCACGTTGTCCCTACACTGTTCTTCACCTAACAGGGTTTCCACAGTTGCAGTTGGACGTGTTTTGACGAAGACGGAGCGGGAACCTCAAGGTGTGTCCCCTCGTTTAGCCTTCCCCGGGTACGTAGTTTAGCGTTGGCCGTCATGAAGTAGACACGAGTAGAGGAGAAACGGAGCAGATAACGATAAGCTATCAAAATTAAAAGAAGGTGGAGACGGGGGAGACGATGACGTCAACAGCAGCAGCAGATAGAAGAAACAGCGCACGACTTCGGCAAATGCTGTAACATACCTGGTACAAAAATGAACCAGTAAATTTACAATCGACAAGACAGCAGCAGCAGAAGCAGCAGCGTACTACTGCCCCGCGTACTGTTGCTGCAGATATGTCGAATAACACGCGCACCGTAGCGGAAGATAAATCTCACATCCGCCCGCTGCCAGGCAATTGCACACCTTCACTTGGGGCCGACACGGGAACTGCACGGCTCTTGCACACCTCCACTTGAATCGATTGCGGAGCTCCTAGCGCGCCTGTTGGTCGAACAACCCCACAACAGAAGTCTTGAGTTTACCAACATCCGACCGTGCTCTATCTGGTCAGGTAGTCGGGCATCATTCGGAATTGTTTGAATTCGTCCCGGTCGCAGCACCATACAGGCATCTGGACAACGCTGGCCGCATCCCGTCGTGATTGTGCGAATAGTCGGTGTGCCTCATGCAGCGTACGACGGCTATATCTTATCGTTTTTACGCATCGGGCGTGTAGCAGCAATAGCCGCATCGAGCATCTCAGCTAGGGGGGACGGCTTGCTAGTGGACCGAATACACGACATGGGCTAGTGTGCAGCAGCGAACGACTGGCATCGTGTGTACTCGACGCACATCGTTCCGTCATAAAATTAATCAGTTTTGTCCGCTTTGCTCCCTCTTCCATCATCACGTGATTTCACCCCGTCCTATGCCGAACAACCTCGGCAACAACAATATCACCATACAACGGCTGTTATGCGTATCACACCCGCAACCCTCCGCATTCAAATACCTCCGTCTGGTCGACTCTGCCCGCCCATGGAGTCGTGTACGCACAGGGTCCTCCACGTCCTCCATCCTATCATCAGATGTCCCGTGCCTGTTCACAGGATATGGTGCGCCAATGTTATGGACAATGTGTACTCGATGAACAGCGCCACCATTGCATCGCGTCGCGACGCAGAAATCGGCGTATATGGGCAGACGCAAAGGAGTAGATATTACCCAAAGGGCGTGTAGCCGCAGCAGCGTACAGCAGGAACGCGCCCAACGCTGCCTCTCACGCCATCACCTCGCTATAGACCGGAAAACCCCCGCAACAGCCGTAGCACCATATTACGGCCCTTGTACGTACTCGACCTGCAACCCCCTTCACAGCAGTAGCACAATTTGACGACCTTTTTACGTACTCGACTTGCAACCTTTCGTTGCCAATTACCTCTGCCTGGCCGACTCTCCCCGTCCATCGGCCTGTCAACGTGCAGGGTCTTTCACGTCCTCCATGCTATCGTTATATGCAGCGCGCCTGTTCACAGCGTCACGCCGGAGAAAACGGCCAGTATCCACAAATGCAAGAGACGCGGGACGTCTGCCGCCTATATCGCCGCGACTATGCTCTCACCCATGTTTTCAATAATCATGTACCGGGTACTTTCACGTGCTGGGGGGCCTATAGGAGTGTGCAGCAGCATATATATGACGGGCATCGTATGCACTCGACGTTTAGTACTCGGTGCTCATTGCTCACCCCTCTGGCTCCCTCTTGCGTTGTCTCGTTACTATATATACAAAGTCTGCCTGCTCTATGTCTTGCTTGTACTCGACATGATTTGCTCGGATAAATACCCTCGTCTGACGAACACTACCCGTCGACTGCGTCGTCGACGCATCGTGTCACCACGGATAAACGGTCAGTATCGACAGATGCGAAGGACGCGAGCACGTCTGCCGCCTCTGTCACCTCGAACGTGCAGCGTCTCGCCTATGATCTCCCTCAATCATTGCATTTAAATAACGTGCTAGGGGACCGATAGTGTACAGCAGCAGCAGATGACGGGCATCGTATGCACCCGACGCTTTGTAAGCGACGTACATTGCTTACCTCTCTTGCTCCGTCTTGCGTTGTCTCGTTATCAAATACACGAAGTCTGCCTGCTCTGCGTCTTGCCTGTACTCGACATGCCTTACTTGTAAAAATACCTCCGTGCCGCCAACGCTGTCCGTTGACTGCGGCGTGATTGCGCAGCGTCCTCCGTGTTGTCGTCCATGCTAGCGCACCACGCCGCAATACTCCCTGTCACCGAAGACACGCTCTCGTAGGGGGTCTGATTTGCCGCGTCGTCTATGTTGTCGGAAGATAGTATGTGGCATGTAACGGTTGAGTACAGCTCGTCCAAGAGCCTAGGTTGGTATGCCAGGTTCAATATGGAATTGCTATTTTGTCCGCCACCCAAAGCTACACAGTCAGAGTTTTATATCAGACGGGAGCTGGCGTTGATGGCTGGGGGGCTACGGGGCTCAATCCCGTTGTGTCCCGACTAAAAGGGGGAGAAGATTACCGAAGAAAAAATGGGATTAGACCTCGAAACAGTCTTGAAAGGCAGAAGATTTGAGGATTTTTATAATTATGGTCTATAGAAGTCCTGTGACTGACGTCACTTGGAATATGTACAAGCAATAAACAACTTTTGTTTTTCAGGCGTGCTGTTATCCGGCGGCCAAGGACTCTTTTTCGCACCTTCCGCTGCGGGCAAAGCAAGGAGAATTGGGTACATTACGAAGCACGTCTGGATCCTCGCTGAACACTGTGTCGGTGATCGGTGCATTCAACGTCGCTGGACTGGGTCCAAGAAAACAAGGGTTTGCTTCCCGGCTCGCCGAGCCGAGTAGGTGAGATGGAGAACCCCTCATTTGTGTTTCGTCCTTTCCGTAAAAAGCCCACCACCAATGGGATATGATAGGTCTTTCCATTCCTCGACACCCTCTGCTGTAGATATATATATATCTGTTTTCAACATCAGCAGAAGAAGATACCCTGGTACAGTAGTAATAGCAGCAGCACAGCAGCATCTCAGCAGCGACAACAGCAACAACAAGAACAGCATACAGCAGCAACATCACACATTGTCTGCCGCCGTACCTTTTGCACTAAGCCCTTTCACGGGTGATATACGTCTACGGTAACACTGAGCACATTCGTGATAACAAAACTGCTCCCCTCGGTCTGTCTACCCTAGATGAGTTTCATAACCAGGTATTCGTCATACGGAGCTACAGTAGTAGTAGTTGTCTATTAACAGTTGCACACTCTCAGCAGCAGCAGGTGATTGCAACGGGCAAGGGCAACAGAGTCAAGCCGATACTGCCTCCGGTCCCGTAGTACTGAGTCGTGGCGAGGTACCTAACACGACCTGCACTGCTCGATTGCCTGGCCGATATCCTAGTTTGTACGACTGAAATGCCCAGAATATGCCCAAGATATGTGACAACCACTTCCAACAACGAAGAATTTTCTTCGCTGAATTTTCTCTGCGTTGGACATCACAAAAAACCCTAACTCTAACGTTAAAATCGCCCGCTTTTATCACTCCCCGTTTTGGTTTTCGAACACAAACTCAGTATTTGTCGGTAGCGGTTTTGTGTGTGTATGCGTGCGTGGGCCGTGGTTCATGTCAACCTAGGAAGCAGAAACAACACTTCCGAATATATCTCGAGAAAGGTGCAAGAATACCTTTGATGCTGCGCGGGGGCAGGACCACGATTCGTACAAACTCACACTTCCTCCGTATTTTGAAAGCAACGCGCAGCCACGGTGCGCACCACAACAGCAGCAGCAGTACAACATGCTCCAGTCGTGTTCGTACAGTATGTGTTGTTGTTGTTGACCAGGTCGAGTAAGCGATTGATCATGGTCTCGTCTTCTTTTTGTTTGGTGCAATAGGCTTGGAAACCTGACGGTGAGCTAGCGTGTCTTGCAAGCAGTGAGCAACAATTAATCCCGCGCGAGCACGATAATTTCCTCGGCGGCATTTTCTCTGCGTCGGATATTTGAGTATTTCGTCTGTTTTTATGAACCTCGGCAGCAAGCAGCGGATATAGCTGCAACAGCAGCAACAATACACGTCTATCGAACGGATAATATACTATCTATATACAGGGCGCTCCGCTCCGCGGGCGGCCTACGCCGCCCGCTACGCTCGGTCAGGAAGGAAAAATACATCATCAAACCACCATGCCGAGCGAACAAAGGCCCATGATTCAAAAAAGTTATTTCATGATGTGGTGTCCAAACTGACGACTTGATAATGCCAAGAGTTCCACCACACACAATACTTCACGAGAAAACAGCACGGACGCCACATATGCTTCGCGACGCGTGCGGTCACGGAACGTACGTCACCCTCTTCGCTCGCTCACATGATGAGGTACGTACGTACGTATATACCCGAGGTAAGAGATTGTTTCCCTCGTTCAACATGATGCTGTATGTACTGCTGTACGGAAAAAAAAGCACAGGACGGCAAATCACCATCGCGAAAACAATGAAACTGAAACCGAAAGAAATGGAAAATGAAGAATACATCCCCGTCTCCTCAAGTATCAACTCTCTGCCTGATTGGAACACCTTGCACCTGAAAAAAATAATGTTGCAGCAGAGCTTTTCTCTCAGTCTCGTACGCCGCCCGTCCCTCTCGCCACCACTTCGACATAGATTCGGTCTCGGTAAAGCTTTCCTTACTCTCTGCCACAGTGAGCCCCGTCGACCGCCTCGCGTGAAGCCTAGTGCTCACTGTGGCCGTTGTTCGCAAGCACGACAATGCCTTTAGTCGGACTGGGTACCTCCCTGTTTGATTTTCGGCCTGGTCGCAAAAGTATGCACAACTTGATTGAACATTTGGAGCCATCTCAGCGGGGAACTTTAGTTCGAAATACATTTTTCCCCTGGTTGTTTTTGTTTGGCGAGAAGTACGCCGTTCCCCCATGGGACTCACACGTGTTTTTTCTTCGAAACCAAATTGAAATTCGTTGAAACTAGAATAATATTTCCATCTAAATTTTCCTGTTAAGATGGGCCCTTGTCTTGCTATCCCGAATGACCCTAAAATACTCGTACATACTCCATGAAGAGTCACAAATAGAGGCCCATTTATGCATCCCTCGTGTCTCGCGGCACACGCGGAGCCTAAGCACGAAAGCGGCGACCGCCCTCCTTGCAACCTCTCCTCTACCCACCAGTATCCGCTGACACCCGTGACGGCGCCGGGCTCGCCCGCGATGCCGTACTCGGAGTACACACAGGCACACGAGACGAAAGAAGATAAAAAAACAAAGGACCGAGACTGTCAAGGGGAATGGAGAAAACATTGAATCGCTCAAAAGGTCCGACAAGTAATGCAGGGAGGCGGTTTCGACATGGGAGCTCTGAGAGGCCAGGGATGTACTAACCGAACACGCTTAGAGAGTGATATCTAAGTGAGTAATTTATAAATATATACATTTCACCTAGCGCTTCAAGGTACACCACACACCTTATACCGGGCACGTACATGCGACAAACCTGTGTGGCTCCTTCGGTGCGCCTACCGCTTCATGATGCTTCTACCTGATTAAAAGTAGCAGTAGAATACTACCTGCGGGTTCAAAGTAAGGTCAATGACAGCGAAAGGTCGAATATTAGCTAAGCACATCACTCTTTTTGGTAGGAAGCAGCTTCTCTGTGTTTATTCGTGTACAGATACTACAACTACTACGCAGATAGATGTACTCTTCTAGTGAATGTAGAAGAAGCATTATATTGCTTCTTGTGCAACGCATTATAGCATATTCATGGTTACCGTAGAAGACTCATAGTAACGGCAGTCGGCAGGTATCAGTCGCCACCGCGTGCGACTGGGCTGCACTGAGTATCGGGCCACTAATGGTGCCGCCGAGAGGGATTTTCGGGTACCGGCTAAAATACCGTCTAAATTGGAATGACCAGTAAATATGTCGATTTCATCTAGCCCACACCGCAGTCAATTATCCTCACATCTGGCCCACCCGAACGATAAAAAATGACGTCAACCGCTGGCCAACTGCAATACACACTCACAATAGAAATACAGTGTCATGTGTTGATGGCATCGAGACAGAAATGAAGCAACTCTGATCCTGGTGGTGTCGATCTTAACTCCTGACGAATGCTTGACGAAGACTGATATACTGCCCGAACGCCTCGTTTACAGTCTGTCGTTTGTGTCTTCCCATGCGTTCGTGACCTAAGTTTGATGGGAACGAGCCTCAGTAATGGCAAACCACGCCTTCCGCAGTAAGGATGCCATTGGCATGGGCTGAGACTCCTCTCCTGATGGCGTCTGTTTTCTTTACTCCAACATCGACTTTATAAATTGCATGAGGAGTTTCGCCTGATGAAGTAAATCATGGTCTACATCATACGGCGACTGTTCATGTTTGCGAGCAATATAATGCACCGGACTAGACGATATCGGGTAGGTTTTGGTTGTAATTCTCCGTCAGATATTGACATACTTAGTCTTGCAGCGCCACCCGTATCGTGGCTTGGTAACATGAACCCCAAAGAGCCAGAGGCATCCGGAGATGCCTCGTGGGGGCATCTCCTCGCGCTCGTCGTGCTCCAGGTAATGGAGCGGGGAAATGACAGACGTGGGATTCCCAAGAGGCAGGTATATTGCAGATCGTCGACCAGAAACCACATTGAATACTTCGCGCATTGTCCGTGACCCAACTCACGGAAACAGACCTAAGCCGAATATAAATGGCAAGATGCCCATGTCGAAGCGCAGCAACTCAATGATCCACTGAATTTCAATGTGCCTCCTAGATGCATACTTCGAGGTATCCACTGACATTCCGAACGCCAATTTTTCCTCCGAGCAACACGTGATTAAGACCAAAAGCAGGACAACTTTGTGTGCGAAGATTCGTCCTCAGCTGAGTTTAATTCGGCGGCCTCGAGCGAGAGCTGTCTGTTCCTCATCGAACGAGTACAGGTTTCGAAGAGCTACGTCAGGAGGAATGCCGTTACCGCAGCTTGGAAAAAAAAAACTCCGCCTTCCATATGTCATTATTAGTACAACACACGTTTAGACGTGGGTCTTTTGCCCTTTGCTCGTCATCATTTCGATTACGCGAGATATAAAGTGACCGTAATAACCGAAACAAGGAAACATACTAACCCAAACACCCGATCGACTTCCTTTCTAGAGGCGCGGAACACCGTACGCCCCAGGTACAATTGTCGAGCACATCCCTCATGACCCCGAGTTGTTTATCGCTGCCCCTTCACCCGAGGTGATCATATGATTATTCTATCATGATCCCCTAAAGCCAACGATAATACGGTATTTCCTGTTGCTACAAAGGCAACATATCAGGGATCTCCTCAAGACATCTGCGTAACCTTGTTGTGCATTCACACGCCAGTGGTACGATGGCTGTCTGAAGCTCGTTAGTACAAGCGCTGCCAGGCCCACCGTTAACTTGACTGAGGTATACCAGGCAAGCGCTACCTCTATTGGCAAGCTGGTGGGCCAGGTATAACGCCAATTACATCGTACAACCTCCAGGCGCTAGGGTGGGGTTAGGGTGCGTCATCCACGGGAGCGTGGTATAAAGTCGACCACACGAATTTTTGAAAGCAGTAATTTACCGCTCGACGCCGTTCTTGCCACGATATGTGCCGTGATTCAGCGATTCCCAGTATTCAAATAATGTTTCATGCTCAGTATCATATGTGCATACATATCTCAAATTCTTAGCAATAGCCGTTATTAAGAGCTGCACAAAGGATCCCATATGACTCCCATGTACTGTGCAGAAGGTTTCCCCTGGAACGTGTTTCTCTTCCTCAAGAAGTGAACGAAATTCCTGCAAGGTTCCATACCAAGGTAACGGAAACACACGGCAGTATCGGATGCCTATGGCCTCGAAACAGGTTTTTCGTGAGAGGAGGGTTCCACGAGCTGTGTGTTCCCTGCGCGACGGCAGTAATACCCGTGATTGACTGGTGTCAAGGTAAATATGTACGTCGCAGTGCCATTCAACTTTACACAAAGACCGCTATATCGCTCAATAACGTACCGGGATTGATATAGTACGGTCAACTCCATGAAGAATCCGACCGATATGATATATAGAGGGAACGTGTTGCGGAACACATACATATCGTAAAGGATTGCAACAGTATCCCTTATCTTCCAGGTGAGACTAACCGATTCGTGAACAAATGGGCTGCCTGATGGCAGCACGTGCCAAGTACAGTTCTAGCGTTCCGAGTTACGACTCTAAAGATTGTTGACCGGCTCCTATTGTCAAAAAAGAGAGCCAACGTTCGGTGACGGCGCCGTGAGGTATTCGAGAAGTGCACTGTTTAGCGTTTTCTCCGCTACAACGCACCCGAGGGTTGAACCTCTTTGTTGCTCGGTTCTTCTAGTGGAACAAGGGCGACCAATAGCGGCCGTCTATGGCGGAGCAGAAAGTTTTTGGCTCCATCTTTGTGACTGGCGGGGTTTCTTAACGGGAAACCTGTTGTACATAAAAAATCGGAACACATTGTGTGTTGTACAGAACTGTTCTATATTTTATACCAGGTATATGTACCCCATGAACCAAGTGATCAGGTTGGGCCCACACTGTTTGCCAGATTTACTTTTGAGCCAGGCATAGAGCTCTTCCAGCAAGGAGCAACAAGAAATTCATTCCACTTCGACCGTGGGGAAGAGCGTGATGAATCGGGAGGGGCTTCCTTCAATCGTCGTTCGATCACTCAGTAGCACGAGCCGATCTCTGACAATATGTGGAACCATCAGTGTTCCAAACAAAAGATGTCGCCTGTTACTAACCAATGTGTAGAACGCTAGCCTTGATTTGTGGACCCGTTATTTGTTATATCATGAGCCGAATAACTATACGACATGAAATTTTGTAATTGACGGTTCGATTCGCACAACAACGAACTACGTTGGAGGATCATACATAGTGGGATATATCAATTTCATTTTTTCTTGAGATCTGTTTGAACGTTTTTCTTTCAAAAGGAAGAGAAGAAATGATTCAACTTATATATACGAGGATGTCTGTGTGAAAGCGTAAGTCGTTACAGTTCAGAACCATCTACCCGCAAAAAATTATACACACTATTCGGTGCTGATTTCGTACCACAATATCAGTGTGCACCTTTGTGCGTGTGTCAATACATCAGTGTGTATTTGCACCAGAAACTAGCAGGTCATTGCTCTTCGTTCCATAATGTTCAATATATAACTAGTCAATATACAAGAACGGATAAACAGTACAACTATTTCAGGTGGATCGACGGGAGGATTAACCAGCTACGTAGAAAGGTTAGCGAGATTTAGCAATACAACGACAAGAATGTGTGGTGCTCCAGTTCGCAATCACGTGGCCACTTTGTTTTGTAGCACTACGCATGCAATATTGCTTTCTTCTAACCGGAAGAAGCACGAATGGTTACATCGGTACAACTTTTGCGAGGTTTCACTCTCGTTGTCGACACTATAATACAGTGATTGTCCGACATTACTGAGCCGCCACTTAGCATATCATGGGTACCTCTAGTTTACTAAAACAATCGTTGATTGGTTGACAGATGGCCGTTTGTTCGAGCGACGTCTATCTTCCTCTGCCCCCCCTCCGTATATTTCTAAATATCAGCTGCACTAGACACCTTAGTCCAAAACAGACAACCGGTATCAACACCACATTCACCTTTGTGCGACTACCTGTCAAACGTCTGGAGAAAAGACCGACTACACCTCCACGCCAACCTTCATCAGAAGTACCAACATTTCTCGTCTCGTGAGGATCGAGATAGGTTTTCAAGTGTTGTTGTTGTTGTAAGCATAGAAAAGCTCCGGCTGCAGTCTGCTGAAACCGGTTATCTACGAACGAGACTGAAGACTTTGCATCTTCCACTGTTCTCATCTTGGCTCAGGACAAACACCCGGGCTACTCAGAGAAGGTGAGGAAACAGTCACAGACAGACTACTTCAAACGACCATTCCTGTAGAACCATAATCACAACGTGCCGATACGCAGAGAACAGGCTCCGTGCTAAACATATTACTCGAAAAATAAAGCGGATGCACCTAGAAAACAATTATGCCAGACTTGCTAGGGTAGAATGCATGAGGAAGCTACAACACGACAGTAGTGGCCTATTCTGTAGGACAGGTTCAATTTTTGCTTGTCGCTTGTGCCCACTAACTGACTTTATCGATATGGAATATCGTTCCAACAAAGATAAGGGTACGATATTGTGCTTCAGACCACAATCAGTTTTTGCCAAGACAGCACTACCTTTACCCCCAATGCCGTCCCTTTCGTGGCTACGTCAGCAAAATGTCAAAACCAATAGGCATGTACCATGTATAGGCCAAGCAGGACAGTATCAAAACATCGGTCAAAATGTGAAGAACACGTTAGGACCACGTGAGAGCAACTATCGCGTACTATCGTATGTAAGGGGCACGCTGTATCCCGCCCGGCATGGCTGGGACAGAGAATAAGACATCGACCCCTTGCTCTTGCCCCAAACATCGTCCTGTTCACGTCCAGAGGCACAACCACATTGCAGTGCATATCTTACGGTAGTAGCAGGGAAGTGTGGTATGAATGCAGGGGACAGATTCGAATAAATTTATCAGTCAAGGGACTTAGAATAGTCACAAGTCACTTCCTAATCCAAGCCGCAACTGACCGGGGAGATGTGTGACGAAACACAATCTCCTAAACACCGGCGCCCGATAACACCCCGGGGTCTGATTCCGATTGGGTCCGCTCTTAAACAAGAGGAGGTGCCCCACATTGTTTCTGCAGTCCACGCTGTCGAAAAAACCTTCACCGACAACTCTTCAAGGGTGTGTGTAACCCTTCAATACCATATGCACAGGGTTTACATAGAGTAGTACCGAAAGCGGAACGACCATCGCGGGGCCGTTGCGTTGCTAACGACGACTTGAATTTTCCCATGCTCCTGCGGCCGTTAACCCATCTCCTGTACTCCTCGTTCTGTTCGTTGATATCATTGTTCTGTGATCGCCCTTCATCTCCCCCCCATCCAAGTATCCCATGCATCGATGTCACCTTTTTTTTCTCTGTCGTTGATATTAGCTGTTGCAACCCAGATTCGAGGTGATACAGTAGGCTCCCTTCCTCTCTGTCCACTGTGGTCCGCACAGTGTTGTATGTTCTCTCCCTAGGACTTCAACACTTTCATATAATCCATGTTATCGACATGAATGACTGCAGCATACCAGGGCTGACTCTCCCACCGCTGGGTTCCTCGTGAGAATGGTTATGTTGTTCGTGTACAAGCGGCCACATGGTGTAGGCAGCCTACACGTCAACCGTGCACTCTCAGTAGTATCTTCGTAGTGTCCACATACGGCACCAGTGTGAGCACTGAGCCAGTGCATGTTGCAGCTCTGTTCAAGATTTATCGAGACCCCGACAGTACGCTCTTCAGGAAGCGGTGTCCGTCCTAGGTCTGTTGTCACGTCTGTTCAGCAACACGACGGATGCTGGTGTTGTCCAGCATATACGGGTGGCGATGTCGGACGGCGACCTGGTGCTAGTGCATTCCACGCACTCCGGGTTACTGACAATACGAACCACGGTTTTCGCTGGTCTGTACACTGCGGATGCTGTGTATTTTGTACAGGTCGAGCAGAACCTCCAGACCACGGTATATTTCTGCGTTCTGTGTTGTCGAGTTCCCCTTCTTGGAATTTCAGGGCTTGAGGGGGATAACGGGGCAGCCAATCATGTTGATTACACCATGGGTGACCGCTCGATCGACTCGTCGCAACTTGGTCTGCTACACTTCACATGCACGTGGTCGTCCGGTTCCGCCATAGTGAAACACATATTCTGGGGATAGGCGCTTACACCTTGCATAGGCGGTGTTCACTTCTAATGATGCCCCTGTTTGAAAGGTTGTCCCTGCATCTCAGGGCGTATGTGCTTCGCCAATAGTATTCGAGTATCGCTTGTTCTTGCGGCAATAAAGTATGTAACTTTTGGCATCTGCTGTGTGTGATATTTGCAGGTACATTTATATAATCTTAACCCTAACCCTAACCCTAAGCCGGTCGCCCCGGTAGACTAGTGGTCAGCTTCAAAGACCATTGGTATTGGCACCCAAATTCAAATCCCACCGTGGTGAGACTTTATTTGAAAAAATTTAAACGTACCAATTGCTGAGAGCGCCTTCGTTGCATGGGTAGGCAGAATTCGACGCAAGTCGACGAGGGAAGAAAGTGCTGAAACCTTCTCGCGTTAAAAAATGCAAGGCACGCACCGTAGTGGGGAGGAGGGAGAAGAGCCTACTTAGTGACCCCGGGTCTAAGTTACGACTAAAGAGGGAGAGAGAGAAGAAGGGCGAAGATAATAAATGGGATAGGAAAAAAAAAGAAGTTGAGATATGTACAGAGGGGAGTTTCTCATTCAGTGCTCGTGAGACTAGTATTTCCTCTGTAACGAGTTCGGGCCGAATATTAGCGGGTAATAGGCAGGAGAAGTGGCGGGGTCGCGATTCGAATATCGGCAACTACCCGACGGTCAGTGTGGTGGCGGAACTTATCCCTCGTTGGTACCATTTATCATAGGCGATCATCTGACCACAGTTTCTTTACTCTACACCAGAAGAACCAGAACTATTTTCAAGTACTAAGTAATACCAGGTACCACGCTTGAACTCATTCGCTCTGACCGATTCTTGTGTGAGCAGGGATGCCTGAGCTGCCAATATATATCAGCTCTTGCGTGTTATAAGTTATACAACATTTATTTGAAGACAAAGATGAGTGGCTACAACCGAAGCAATCGGACGACACAACGAACCTTTAGAATATTGGTTAAGGCCAAAGGGAGCGGTAACCAGATATGCTGCTCGGCTCTCCCTTTATTGCTTTCTCGTTGTCATTATCGACACGCACATTTGAAACAGACAAATCGCTCGCTTTCAGCCCTGTTGTTTAGCAGCAATCATCTACGGGCTTTCTGTCAGTCTACGGTCAGGATTGGATTAAGTCGGTGTTAGAACAGGAAATATACATTCGAGCGAGCTCATAGAAGACATTTGACTTGTACTGGATTGTTCCAAGTCTGGGTACTGTGTGTTGCACTTAATTTTTGTTTTTCCCTGTCTACCTGTTTTAAATTGCTGCAGATATACCACGTGTTATGGGATGAACGCGTGTTGGTTTTTAGGTTCCAATGATTTTTCTCCAAAATATACGGATGGCTCAACTGCCGCATTCGTTACTTGCTGTTAATTAAGCAAACAGCGACCATCGACCAATAGAAATGCCATAGCTATCACCATTGTTCATGGCAGAGTGTATGTTGGGAGGATTAGGTTTGAAGATTTGTTCTAAACTTTTTGTTGGCCTGGGTTCAGGAAAAAAAAGCGAGTTTGGCGTTCTAATATTTTGCAATGTTTATATTAATTAACCAAGATTATGCATGCACATTCGCACAGACACGATTCTCAGGTGGTACCGCGTGTTGTGCCCGTCACTGCTTACAATGCAGCAGTACGTACGATCTAAAGAAGGAAATTTCTGCATTTTGTACTAGTGTCCCAGACAGCAACCCCCACCTCCCAAAGCGGATGCCTGTATGAACGGCAATCTATCAAGGTAAGGCTGCCAATTCCTTGCGGCGTGGTGCCATCCTTGACCCCATCCCTAGTACCACGCTTTTCATCTCTCCCACATGGAGAAACACTGCATGTGTAGCCTCGTGAACTACTTTACGGTTCAGAATTGTTTGCCTGATAGGGGTGAGCGCAATTGTACCAGTTGTTGAAATATACACCAACAAATGCTGAGTTTGACTCTCTGAGTACTGCGAGTCGTCTGACTGAAACGGTTCGATCGATAATTGCCCCTAGTACCTCCGCACATCTCACTACTACTGCACCACACGGACATACTCTTGCGTATCAATTCCGGAACACATAATCTTCCGGCAACAAATAGTACAACTTCAAGGTATTGCGCTTCCGTGACGCGAAATCCGAAGTTTTGCATATTGTTTCACACAACACCTATGCCGAGCATCGTAGTGAGGCGTAATAATCCTATACCTGGCTCAAGCTGTGACAATATTGTTGATAGATCACACGTACTCATCATATTTCCACCTCTTCATTAGTAACCCTTCCACTGTCCTGGCGCAAGGAATCGATTCCAAAACAAATATTGTGAAACACGGTATATCATCTACCATTTAGGCGCAGTGAGCAGCAAGCGAGAGATTCACCGAGCTGAGTGTACGTCATTTACCAGCCAGGTCCATACGCTGATGTTCGGTTACATCATCCAGTCTACCCCATTATCTCAAATTGTTCCTTGAGGTAAATACTGGAATCATGTTTTGCGTTCGAAGTCTCGAAACAGGATACTTCAAAGTATATAGCAGTTCCACTATATGTCCCCGGTAATCCGGGTTGGCGTTAGGGATGATTCCCACGCTATCGGATATGGCGTTGAACTCTATTCGAAAAAAAAATCGGGTCAAGTACTAGGAAAGGTTCACCCAGGTAGGCCGTTTTCCTCTAGGGCAAATGTTGATAGATATCGTGGAGCTGGTCGTGTTACAATTTTCAACGCAGATATCATGTATCGCGTATTGTCCTACTAGCAGAAAGAAACTGAGTCCAGCCTAGGCATCCAGCTGGTCGGCTGTACTTTAACACCTGAGGCAGGTTCTATGCTGACACGCATTGTGCACTTACTCTCCAGGGTGCCGTGATATCTCAACCTTGCCGTTGCGAGTCGTAAAAGAACATATATAAACTTTGACCTAGAGAAGTGTCTCCACATACAGATTCGAGGTATACGAGTTTAAGATGTATTATTTCGCCGTTCAAAGCCAAGGTATACTCTACCGTCGCCTGTACGAACCCTAAATAGTGTTCTGTACAACGTCAGGGTGAGGTCCTTGCAACGCTACTAAGGGCGATGCATCGGATATGCTATAGGCAGTTATACTAGTAGGACGGACTCGTGCTCCATCCACATATTGTATATATGCGGATATCCGAACAACGATACTTGTACTTGCATCCTTGCATCCTTGAATACACTAGCTGGACACCAAAATTGATGCATATGGATATCAATGTCCGTATTACATCAATGCGCTCCGGTGACGAAAGGTCGGTAGCACGAGTACACAGGTGACCACTTGGGAACGTTGCAAAATGTTGTGGAAAAACCGCTACCTTCGCACGTTGCGGGGACAGGAGAAACGCATCACGCAACGCTTGCGCAGCGTACGGAATGCACTCCAAGAGTAAAAAGTTATGTCATAAAATTTGCGTAAAGTGAGACACTTTCAACAGGTTTTCGGATATCCTTGCAACTTGTGTATGGGTTTTCTTGTCTTCAGTGGATAATAACGAAACGTATATCGTGGTTGATGGTATGCCGGTACACGGTAGCTTCGCCGCGACAGGCTGACGCCCGCCGGCTGCTCCGCGTATGCTCGTAATGGCTGCGGTCTTGAACTCGACGCTGTTAGTTGGATTGCCAAGGGGTGCGATATAAAAACCAGTTGTGAGTGAAAAAAGAGAAAACGCCGCGAACAAATGGAAAATCGGCATTGTCATCCGCCATTCCGTTCAACAACACATACATGTCTCGTTCGCATACCAGCGAACAGCTCTATGAAGTACTACGCACGAGACGCTCGGCATCCGTACTCTATACTTCGTACACAGATATAAACAAAAAACAGTTAGGTGAGCAGCCCCGGTCGACCTAATCGACAGAACGGAGCGCCGGCGTCTGCATTGGAGCAACAAACGCAGCAGCAGTAGCAGCAAAGTACATAGGTACGCAAATACAAGAACTCCGCTGGCACAAGACCTCGGCTGAGACGCCCAACGTAGGTCAATTGCGGGACGATCCTTATACAGCTTCCGAAGAAGATGGATCCGTCTTTCAGCTTCCAAGAGCAAGGTCACATCACCGAGAGGGGTGGATTTGAATAACAACCATGCCCACGGGGGTCTGCAGCCGAAACATGTCGCAGGCATAGAAATAGCAGGAACTGAACAGCACAGCAGTAACTAGTAGCACTACAGAGCTGTCGCACATACAGAGCAGCAGCACCAGAGCAGTGGCAACACAGTGACAGGAGCAGCGGTTAATATGTACCATGCACGCCCAAGGCTGCTCTAGGCACAACCTCTGGGAAAGAGGAGCCCGATGACGCACGGGGAGGAAACAAATTATCCTATATATCAGGCTGACGTACTCCGTGAAGCGGACTCAGTGAGCGGTAGCAACAGCAGAGCAATACATCACCTGCATGTAGCAGCAGCAGCAGCGGGAGCAGTGTAGCGGCAGTAGCAGCAGCAGTAGCAGCACATGACGCAAGCCCCAGGCCGATCTCCGCACATAAGTCGAGGCAAGGGAATCACGGTGGGGCGCAACTAGGGAAGGTAAAATGGTGTCTTTGATGGAATTGCCTTGTAGTAAATGATTATCGTTTCAACCCTAACCCTGAACTGTAGATATGGGCCTCGCCGAGTATGTTCTAGTGCTCGTAGGTGCTTTTGTAGGGTAAAAACTAGCCGAGACAAAAAAACATGACTTAGCAGAACCCAATGAAAAATCAATGAGCGTTGACAAGGTTGCACCCTTTGTGCGATAAAATGAAGCACTTACAGCGAGTACTTTTGCTTACGTAACCTAGAAGAGCAGACAGCGAGAGCGGCAGTCGAGAAATAAGGTGGATAATTTGATGAGCGATGGAAAATCTGACGCTCTGCGCGATACAAATGGGTGCACTAACCGAGGGGGGGCGAAGCCTGTCACCTCGAATTGTTCAAAATCTGGAAAGTGAAAGTGAGATAGCAAATATATTT
>JBBMHQ010096395.1:0-10252 GCA_037834295.1 Postelsia palmaeformis | reverse complement strand
ATGGCGGATCGACCGAGAGGCGGCCGAAAGTTTCCAGCGACGAGTCAAGAAAGCCCCCCGGGCATGATATTGCCGAGACGTTTTTTGTCCAAAGGCTCGATTTTTTTGTGCCTGGTATGAAATGAGGCTTCTTTTATCGAACATACTCTTAAACTCGAGGCGCAGGGTGGATTCGATCTCATAAACACTAAACCTTTGGTGACTCAAATATGATCCCGTGAGTTTTCCGATGGCGGATCGACCGAGAGGCGGCCGAAAGTTTCCAGCGACGAGTCAAGAAAGCCCCCCGGGCATGATATTGCCGAGGCGTTTTTTGTCCAAACCAAAGGGGGGGGAATATACAGGCGAACTTGTGACTTAGGCTTTATTTCGTTGAGGCCTTCGACTCTCCCGGTTATCGAGAAGACCGGCCCGGAAGGAAATTCCGAGGGATAGATGTTCGCAAACCTTGCCTCCGTTCTCAGGAAGATCAAGCGCTGAAGAACGACCATCCATACCCCGGTGCGAGCTCAACGCTCTTCACTGATTACCCCTTACGGTGTTTGTTTCGAATAGTAGACTATTATTTCAGTGGTGAAGCGAGTTAGCCCATTCAGACGACCGGCGAGAGGAGGTGTTATTCTGCGCTGAGTGAAAAACAAAAACGTAGACCTGGAGCAGGATGTATCCGCATGATAACCGAGTACGAGTATATCCTAAAGCAAATGTTCATTCCTATTTGAATTTATCGGTCTGCCTACTGCTGTACCCGGTATGCGTTCCACCCGCCCACGCGGTCGATGACAGTAACGACTAAGCCCCACCAGAGCTACATGCTCTTATCTTGCCATCCCTCTCGGGACGTCAGAGCGGAACATTGATTGCACGAATTAACGACTGCAGCAACCAGTGTGGCCACTGCGTGATTGGAAGATGATACAATGGTTGGTGTCCGAGTGACAATAGTTGCAACACAAGGAGACTTAGGGCACGGGCACAGCATCCTTCCACCCCTACTATTAACACCAGTAGTGCTGGGCGCTCGCGCTTCTCCTAGATGGGTGATAAGACCTTAGTTACCAACGATTGTGTCGGCCGCTATCTAACACCATGGCTACCAACCATTGTGCTGGTCGTTATATAAGACCTTAGGTACCAACCATTGTGTTGGTCGCTATCTTCCGCCTTGGCCACCAACCGTTGTGTTGGTCGTTATCTAACACCTTAGCTACCAGCCATTGTGTTGGTCGCTGCCCAACATCTTAGCTACCAACCATGTGTTGGTCGCTATCTAACACCTTTAGGTACCGATCTCATCTCACCTCCATGCCCGATTGCACCCCGTAAAAGCCGAGCTTCTTGGAGTCGTCTTCAAGCAGGCACAACTTGGGTCCGAAAATTGCCACGAGCACGCGTGGGATCAGGAAGGGGGGAATAATGGGGGCAATAATTGCTTTGATATGCTCATGCGAAAAACATCAGCGCACCCACTTCGAACCTTGAATATATGCATACGGAAGAGGGGGAAAGAGAATGGAGCCGCATTGCAGAGGGAAAAAGAGTTGGCGGGAAGTACACACATTCCCAGGCAATTCCTGCTCAGAGCAACAAACGTCGGCCCAGGTCCTCGAAACAGATGTTGTGATCAGAAGACACTACTATCTGTACACGTGGTGCTTGATATTGACAGCACGAGTTACTTATATACGAAGTATGTGGTGCTTGGTATTTGACGGCACGCGATGCTCGGATGGGTCGACCGGGCAAGCTGCAGAAAAGAAAAAAAGTGCGTCGACTCCGTCGGTAGCTCTGGTGATGACCCTGCCTTCTCTCCTTTTCTCCGCCCCCTCCCTCCCTCTCTCCTTCCTCTCCCAACACAAGGAGAGCAGACTTGGCCGGCTCACCGTTTGCCCACCAGACCTCAAGCTCAGCTTTTGCATGCCTGGGTTCGTGCCGCAGTGCGTATAAATCTTCCCCTTCACGTCCCCGAGCTACGCAAGCCGTCACAGTTTGTTCCGCGCGCGAAGAAAAAACAAAAAACAACAACAACAAGGTGGGACATCGGGTGGGTAGGTGGGTGGATAAGTGGGTGAACATGTGCGTTGGTAGGTGGACAATGGTTTACTCGATGTCATGCATGGCCGTGGGGCGGGTAGGGTCTGGAATACTCACGGAGGGAGTCCTCTCTCTCCGACAACTCTTGCGGTGCGATACAGCGCGCTCGACAGACGAGGTCACTGGTACTGATGGATCAAAAATATTCACAACAGGGGGCGAGGCCTGAGGGGAGGTCGCCGGTCGTTTCACCAGCGCTACGTTTTCGTTACTTTCGCGTTCTGTGACTGTAGTAATAGAAAGTAGTATCGCGACGGAACAGAACATGTATTTGGTACGAATTTTTCACTTTCCGCGTGCGATAAATATTAAAACTGGGGCTATACGCACATATGTATGTTTTACACTGCGTGACACCGCTGATATCTATTTGATGTAACACTTTCGAACATGAACTCGACGAGCGCGTGGCCCGTACGCCAAGGCAATGCAGGAGACCCGTCTACATCAGGAGACCTGTGTACATCTGGGTAGCAGTATCACGCCGCACAGCATATTATGCCACACATCTCGTTGGTGTTGCTTCGTCCGCGAAGCAGATATCTGACCTTCCCGAGTACGTACGCTTTCCGTCTATTAATAGCAGCCTTTCTGGAGTCCTTGCGTCTTTTGTGTATTGTGTTTGTTCTCTTTTTTTCATTTCAGACGTTCGTCTGGTTTTATTGTCTTTTTGTTCTTATTTTTCCCGTCTTGCTTGTTTTGTTGTGTTTTTGTACCCGGTACGCTGGCATTTCGTACCCGGTACGCTGGCATTGCACTTGCTTGACACTTGAATTTTCGATTTTTGTTTGCAGGTTTCCTCTGTCTCACAGTCTGTGACCACAGAATCAGTATCTCTCTAGGATAAGGAGTCACGACGGACACTGGGTGTACTGATGAAGTTAGGTAGAAAAGACGGTTTAGGGTGAAGACAACAACAACAACAACAAAAACAACCGGCTGTGCGGCATGGAAGCAAGCAAGAACGCAAGCAAGGCCCGCACGCAAACGAGCAAGAAAGCCCACAGGTAAGCCAGCTCATATTTAAGCCCGCAGGCAAACAAGAAAGCAAATAACCGAACAGACCGACCGACCACTAGGCAGACGAAACAAAAACCAACCACCAACCACCAAGCGGACACAACGAAAACCAACCACCAAGCGAGCAAAAAACGAGCAAACAAGCCCATAAGCAAGCACAGCGAGCGAAGCAAGGGGACCGGTTGTTCGGTCGGTAGGGGGAGTCCGTCGGTTTCGATCCTACCGTCTGGCTGAGGTCGAACTTAAGCTCGATCATGCGCGCGGTGATGTTGGAGTGCGATATGTTCACGCTCACGACCCCCTCGGGAAGCCTCGAGAATTGCTCCCCGTCCGCAGCGGTCACCCAGTTCTTCAGGGCAGCCATGTCCGCCGCCATGGTTAATGGTCGGTCTGCCTATCTGTCGGTATGTGTGTCGGTCTGCTGTGGGATTGCGGGATGCCGGTCCTTCCAGAACGATCGCAGCCGCGCGGGAGGCAGGAGGCAGTGGGCAAGGCGTCAAGATCGTGTGAGGGCTCATCAAGTGCGGTCTTCTTGTAGGGAGAGTTGGGATGTCGGCTGATTTCTGATTGTACACACTACTGAAGTCGAGGCGCTAGTGTACCACCCAGAGGCAAGGCGGATAGCGGCAGTAACCGCTAGGCACCGGCGAGATTGGAGTTAACTGCAAGATTAGCTCCCTTCCGCAAGCACGTGGAAGACTGGACGACTTTGTGGGCGCGATCAAAGACGTGAAACAATGTACGGACGAGTTTTGTACACGTACAAGTACACACGAACCCGGAGCACCTGGTGTACTTCTCACTCGTCCCTGGTACATGCGTAAGCCAAACGAGAACAGCAGTACGTACGAGTACGAGCGCAGGAGCAGTACGACTGGTGCGCCGTCTGTTTGTGCTGCATACAGCAAACAACAGCAAACACCAGCACACACCAGCACACACCACACGACACGTGCACATCACTCACCAACACACGAAAATTGTCACGATGGCCGGGTCGAAAACAAACAGACCTCGCAGTCGGGAAACGGCCACGATGGCGACAAGTTGACACAGCGTAGTAGCAGTAGCAGGCGCGCACACGCTGCGTGTTTTCCATGTGCACCTCACACAACAAAATCGATATGCCCCCAACCTCCCATGATCTACCATGGTGCCTCCCTCCCCTCTCCCTCGCCCCCGCTACCCTTCGTAGTGCTGCCAGTACTAAGCGTCCTTCGAGAACAGATACCATGACCCATGACCTACGTGCTTGGCGAACGGCAAACGACCGTTATTTTCAAAAATATACGATGTTTCCTGGGCCCGCGGTATACCCTTGGTTCCCTGAGGACGATTTTTTCCATCCTCTTACCACAGGCCTGACTTTCGCCAGTTTATCTTGGGATCTCCGCCGGATGGTCCAAGAGCGCACAGGCAGAGAGAAGAGAACGCTCTACTGCCCAAACTAACGCGAGGCAAAATAAAAATTAACGAAAAGGGTCTCGTAGAGATAGCTACGCTTTTTACAAGCGGGATACCAGAGCTTGGATGTAGGGCCCACCCTTGCTTCAGTGCGCCGCAAAACACGCCCAGGCTTGGTCAGGAAGGTTGTCGAAGACACAACAGCGTAAGTAATTTTCAGTTGAAGACGGTTGTGGAGGTCAGGGAAGGATATTCGGCATCACAAGGGAGTGGACGGTGGTTGTTGACATATATCCCGCGCGGACGCAGTTCCCGCAAAGCGACAGTCCCGAGGGCGTTACTCGTAGCTTCCCCACACCATACACTCGCTCAAGCAAGGGCGCTCCACTCAAGCAGCAGGAGAAGTGTGCACCACGAAGGAAGCCGCGGTATCCGAGGGAAGCGCCGCAATCTCAGAGTTGGCGGGTTCTATTCAGGCAAGAGTGGGGGCGGATTGAGCAGGCAGCCGCAGCTACCGCCGCTCTCGGGATACTGCTGCTACTTGCTGCTGTGAAGGCATCACCGGCTGCTACGTACCTGGTACCAGGTACGTACTACCAGGTAAAGGGTGAGCAATCTGTGGAAGCAAGAGTTGCCTACGAGTACGTGCGGAGTCTCTATTGCGTCGAGTACCACCAATATGGCACCCACCACAGATGACGCCGAGGCAGCTGCTACCGTCCGGACGCCAGGCGGAATGAATGCGAAGGAGAGGCGGGCGGCAAAGCGAAAGGCTCAGCAATCGCCGGGCAGCTGCGGCAGCAAGGCCATGAGCAGCAGCAACGACAACGATAACAACAACAGCCTCGAGGCGAAGGGCGGTGACTCGACACCGGCAAGCAGCACCCCTTCGATGCTGTCACCACCACCATCGACACCCGCAACAGGAACAAGCGCTAAAGAGCGCCGCGCCGCGAAGCGAGCCGCAGAAAGAGCCGTCTCCGCCTCCACCACCACCACAGCAGCAGCAGCAGCAGCAGCAGCAGGCACGGTCACGAAAGGCAGTGCTGGGAACGGTGATGGCAGCACTAAACTGCTACCTCCGGCGTGGACTCAGCGGGCTCGGGCGCCGCGACGACAACACCGACGACTGCGAAAGAGCGCCGTGCGGCCAAAAGAGCAGCTGCCCGAGCCCCGGGCGCCACGACAACGACGACCACCGGGGACAGCCCCATCGAAGCGTCAGCAGGGGGGGAAGGAGCAGGCGAGGCAGCATCCCCTGCTAACAAGGGTAACACCGCGAAAGAGCGGCGGCTACTTCGCCGCGAGGAAGAGCGCAAGAAGCGGGACAGGGAGGGCAGCGACGCATGTGGCGCCGCCGGTGCTCACCCGGCAAAGCGCGCCAAGGCCGCCGGAGGCAGGGGAAGCGAAGGAGGCGGTAGGGGAGGGGGGGGGGCGGGGAGAGGCAACCCACACATCGTTTTTGTCGGGCAGCTGGCGTTCTCGACCACGGCGCAGGGAGTGGAGGACCACTTCAGAACGAGGGGGGGCATCGTGGGGAGCTTATCGGTGCGACTGCTCACGCGAAAGGGCACCAAGCCGCCTCGCTCCAAGGGCATGGCCTTCGTGCAGGTGTGGTAAAGTGTGCGCATGCGTGTGTTTGCTTTCGATTGGGCGTGCGATGAATATGCCATGAGTCGACGCGCCTTGCCTTTTGCCCTACATGCCAGTGGTGTTCCTGTTGTTCCATGTATTGTACCACGTACGTGGTGGCCAAATACTAGCTTCGAAGGTTAGTGTTGGTTGATGGTTGCAGTCGCTATAAGAGTTGTAACATTTCGTGACTCATGAGCTATTGATCTTAAGCCAACGCTTGTTATCGAAACCCCTCTTCTTCCCGATTTTTCCCCTTCTCATCTCGGTGCCTCGCCTGCTATCGGACGTCACCTGGGTGTTATCTGGAGGCTATGACGCGTGCTATGGTAGGCTTGGTTTTTTTTTTGGTCGACGTTTTCGTGACGGACGCGGCAGCTCATCCGAGGGATGTGACCCGATCTCGCTGGAATATCAGTTGCGATTTACCCTGTTATTCGATATATGTGAGGCGTTCTACGATACGCGGAGGTTCACCCTGTAAATCCTTAGGCTCCTCGCTTGTGGAGCTCCATACCTCACCCGAAAACTAACTTGAGCGAAAAAATGAACTGCATCCCGACGAATAGTCCCATGGCCCTCACGTATACAAAAACGTCATTTTTCGAAACAAGACTGGCCGTCCGACGATTTTGGGTTAAGGCGCCCCGTAATTCAGAAACCGTTTTGGCGGAAATGTGCCACCTCCACCGTACCACCGTAGAACGCGTCACTTGTGCGCATACCTGGCACCCGGTACCTACTTTCCGGCGACGGCATTGTCCTGCAGTATCGGGTTACGGTCAGGTTTCGGATGGGGTATGTTGCTCCACAATTGAAGAGCCTCTGAATTTTCCTCAGAAAATTCTAGGCCGCACTCCCATCGTAGCATGCATCCTGTGAATATGTACCCACTATCTGGATGTGACCAATGTACGTGAACGCGGGTGACGTGTGATCGCTGTTCGCGTGAAGGTTGAGGACGCCGAGTCCGCGTACCAGTGCCTGGGGTTGCACCACAGCCGGCTGGACGGGCGGCTGCTGAACGTCGAGCGGACCAGCGGCGGGGGGAAGGTAAGCATTATTTGGACTTATTAGGCCCTTCAACACTTGGGCGCCCTCTTTTTTCAAACAATGTTGTGAATACGAGGTGGCATAAAAAAATTGCGATGCTCTAGAGTGACTCTTTTTTACGCTCTGGCTGTGATTATTGATATAATCCCCGTTTATTGCTCACGTCAGAGACCAAGTGTGGTTTATAGTATTCATTGAAGTGGTATTCGTTAGGGCTGCGTGTTGGCTGGCTGGCGTTCGCGGCTTCTATGCTATACCGGATATACTATAGTTATTGTTCCTTGGGTGGCGAGATTTAAGCCAAAGACCTGCCTTGGTTTATCATTTTAAAGAAACACTCTTGAGCCCCAACGCGCCACATCAGATACAAAAAAACAGACCTCCCTCCGCAAACTACGGAGCGCAACTAACAACTATACCTCGCCAACTAATAACTAGTCGGTGACTCATACAATCAATCAGCCGATTCACGACCCAACGTAGCTACTTCAGGAGTTTACCTTCTTCGGAATGCAGTCCCGTTTTTGGGGCCAACCGCTCGAGTTACGGGACTGCAGCCCCGAAAGGGCTGAAGTGGCACATTAAAAGCAGAATTTGTCCCACGTGTAATCCCGTCATCCCAAGTCACGTAGCCACGTTCTCACCTCAGCAGAAAGCAATCCTATCTGAGAGAAGTGTGTCCCCCGAAACGTGCTTGCAATGCTCGAAGGGTGTTTACCACTCTACCGCAAGAACGGTCCTGACCCTGGTTCCTGTGTTCGTTTTCCCCTCCAATCGAGGGTGTGGTTTCAAGAGGGGTTAGGCTTGGCTCCGCGCACGATCGACGCGTTGCCGCGGCCTCTGCTCCCCTCTACCCCATTTCCCCCCCGCGTGTGTAATTGTCGGCCGCTGGGGGTTTCCCGCCTGCTTAGGCTGGGGTGTTTTCGATTTCGGTGCTCTGGTCTGAGCGCGAATGTGAGAAGGGCTTGATAACCCCTCTGAGGTCGCGCTCCCCTTGTGTGGACAAGTCACTTGATTTTAGACTCATGTTCAAGTTTCTGGAGAGTGCACTTCTACCGGGATCCAGAGTGAATAGGACCAAATGTGGGTTGTTGTCTGTACCGCAGGTCCTATTTAATATGCCCCCCCGTAATAGGAAAAGGGTTGGTATCGTGTTATTGTGATGAGTTTTGCTTGAACCGTTTGTGTTAGCTGTCGTCGGTGTCTTCGGCGTTATTCGTCGCTCGCCCCACGATAGCTGTGGCACGCACGCGGCCTACTGCAGTTGTGCGTGTACATCAGAGCTGATTCATGGCTACTCACATCGTACTAATGGTGACTGCTACTAAAGTGTTCACGGGGAATCATAGTAATAGTAAGTAGGGCCTACGGTAGACACTAAAGACTATTCTGGTATACCTATTTTTCCTAACAACATTCGGTTCTATTCACTATGGTCCCCCGCAATAGTTTTTTATTGCAACATTGCCCGTCTAGTCTACGGTATGGTCCGTGTCGCGTTTTGTGTGCTCGTTTCTGCGTAGAAGCGTCGCGCCCATCCGCTGACGAACCCCGCTCCCCGACGCGGACGATCACAGAAAAATGTCTTCCACGTCACATAAACCGCCCTTGATGTTATTTGCATAGCCCCTTTGGTCGACGTTTGCACCCATGTTTTCGAGTTTTCGCGACAAACAACTTGTGATTCGGTAGGGAGGAGGGGTGCTGACACTGCAAGACATCCCGCGTGTAAAGTGTAAACCCGTACGAGGACGTATAATGCGTTCCTTTTTTTTCGTTTTTCACTTGTTCGTGATATTAGTTTTCGGGGGGGGGGGATTGGTTATTTTGTGCTTCCTTTGCTTTGTGTTGTATCTGCTTTTTTTATTCAAGGCCGATTTCAATGGGGAACGCCTTTTTGGAAATAATTTATATCCCGATTTTTTTAATTGATATCCAGTGTGCCGTTACCTCATAGGACCAAAACACGTTTTTTTTTCGAAATAGAAAAAAAAAACAGTGAAATTAAAAATATATATTTCCAACTAGAGTTCCCCGTGATGATGGGACCTCATTCAGTGGGTGTTGCGTTGCGTTGCTCGTTTTTATTTCCTTGTGTTTTTGTTTTAGTTTTGTTTTTGTGCTGTTTATGTCTTTATTAATGTAATATGTGTCGTTCACCTGTAGTTTGTGTTGCGTTTCTGCGTTTTCCCCCTGACGCCGGCGAGATCAGGAGAAGAAGGTCGGGCGCCTCCAGGAGCAGAGGGGAGAGCAGAAGGAGTTCATGAAGAGCGTCGTACAGCGCGTTCTCGCGGAGTTTATAGACGCCGGAAGACTCGGCAAGGCGGAGCTCGACACCGCCGCCCAAGAGGTTTTGGAAAAAATGGAGGCCAAGGTAAGGAGGGTAGAAAATGGGTGGCGAATGAGGGGAAGCGACATAATTTCGTAGATATTAACGGCATAAGGGTATGGATTGATTGTTGGATGGGGGGTGTGGTGATGGCGGGGATGAAATGGGTCAACTGGGGAGAGGTACAGCAGTGCTTCGTCGAGATCATGTTAGTATGGATAGATACACGATGGATGGGTGGGCGGATGGATCGGGGGATGGAAGGATGGATGGATGGATGGGTGTGTGGGTGTATATGAGGCACGATAATGACGCGGTCAATGCTACCGCAAAAGAAAATGATGGTGTGTTAGACCCTCTCTCCCCCCAATAATTTGGTGGGTATTACAGCGGATCGGATAGTTGCGCTGTGTGTTTTTGTTGTCGTGTTTTTTCCACACCCCCTTGTCAGTTGGCAACGACGCTGGAAAACATGCCGCTCACTACGTGAGCTAGACAACCAGGGTACCGCTTTTTTTCTCCTTTTTTTCTTTTTTCGCGGTCGGTCACAGCTGGTTGTCGAGTAAGATCGTATGTGCGAGGTGAACAACCTTTACTCCGCACAAGTGGGAATGATCGTATCACGTACCTGGTACCTGTTAGTGTTTATGGCAAGGCACCCAAGAGGCAGTTACATAGTACTCTCATTGCTGTCTCTGGAATTGCCTACGCCGGACATTA
>JBBMHQ010096384.1:0-10252 GCA_037834295.1 Postelsia palmaeformis | reverse complement strand
TTCTTCCCTCGTCGACTTGCGTCGAATTCCGCCTACCCACGCAACGAAGGCGCTCTCAGCAATTGGTTCCTTTTTATCTTTTCAAATAAAGTCTCACCACGGTGGGATTTGAACTTGTGTACCGATGCCAGTGGTCTTTGAAGCTGACCACTAGTCTACCGGGGCGACCGGCGTGTGCAATACAAAATTACGAAGCGAAGGTGGATTAATTAAGCAATGGCTGTCTAAAAATAGATAAACCCTACGCAAGCGTGCCCCCAGCTTGCGCTGTTCATGCTGCCAATAGTTGCAATCATCAGCTTTTTTACTGATCGAGATGACTCCTTCGTGTTACGTCTGTTAACAGGAGAAAAGACCTTCGCCGGAAGGTAAGATCCGTGAAAACCCCAAGATACTTCGGCAGGCAAGCTACCAGTGCCAATAGTGACGGAACCCTTGCCCGCGTTCAACTTTGGAAAAGCGACAAGCGCAAGGATCACGCCACGAAGTGGGCTAATGGCCGTGCCCTTGGAGAGGCTTCAACTGCAGAAAAAACAGTACCTGCTGCTGGCAACGATATTCGGCAGGCGCACCAGCAGCTAAAGGGAGGCGCTGACTTTCTACCCGTGGACGCAGTGGTGGTATCGGAGGGGGAAAATACCGCACAGAGCGATGTGACTGCCAATGAGGTTGAGCAAGAGGGTGTGTACATGGAGAGCCTCGAGCAATGGGTGACGCGAAGAACGAAAGAATTCAAGGTCATGACGCGTGAACGGCCGGATTCCGAAGACGTCTGGCTGCAGTTTGCAGATTTCCAGGAAGACGCCGTACGAGCTGCGCATGGCGGCGGTGAGAACCTGACCAGAATCTCTGGCACTCGAAAGCAGTACAACGTTAAACGTTGCGCAAGTATATATGCGGCATAACTTCCCTCGTTCACTACTGTTTACGTTGTATCGAGGGTGATTAAAGTCGCAATATTATCAGCGGCTCAAAGAGACTCTCCCCTCCCGATGGGACGTGGTTTCGTGTTACTGATATTCAGGTTATGCATTGCTGCCCAACTCGGCGGCTGTAGTGCGAATAACTCAGGAGAAGCGTGCGTCGGTCCTGGAGGTTGCGCTACGACACAACCCACGAAGTGTGAGACTGAGACTAGCGCACTTGCACTTGGCCGATGAGCTACAGGAGCATGATGTTGTGGACTCTCTGTGGAAGGGAGCCATCGAAAAGTGAGACAATGTGATGCATAGCGCAAGCTATCTCCAGGCGATACAGTTCGCTTTTTACACTAGCTCGCGAGGCATATCGAGTTTCGCCCACTTATGCCTTAATAGGGGACAAGTCTGCCTGTGTTTCATTCACCACGCCTGCTGTACGTCACATGTGCTGCCTTTCGTTATCAGGAGCAACCACTCTCTAACGCTATGGCTGGGCCACCTTCAGTTCAAGGCCGGACATTTTGCATCGTTTTCGGTCCCGGATCAGCGGTCTGCATACGCCCTTTGCTTGCGATCTTTAATATCGAGACGAGAAGAAACGGACAAGGCCCGGGAAGAGGAACACAAAGCCAAGGGGGTGTTCGTCATGGTAAGTGTGACATTGATTTTCGCCGTCGCCCGCGCGTTGCCATTGCACTCCAGTAGGGAATGTCAGTATGCGCATGTTCTCCAAGGCTAAAGCCAAGGAACGCACGCCACATCCGAAGACAGACCCGTCCCCACTCACAGTGTTTTCACCACAAATCGTTGTCATTCGTATGACTCATGATGCGTTGTTTTCAGGGGGGACGATCGATGCTAGGAGATTGTTACGATCACATCCTCGCCGAAAAGGACCTGTTGGAGGTGATCTGGAGCTACTGCATCATGGAAAGGGCCGCAGGGTGCGTGTGATGAGTGTCGCGATGCGTGCCCCGGTGTAGATAGCACCCTCGCGAAAATGTCCCCGTCCGCGACGGGTTGCTTCCTGAAATGCAGGACCGACGCAGTGTTGGAGACACAAGTATTAATCCACTGCCCTTCCGCTCAAAATTATGTCACTTGAACCCCGTCGATCACCAAAACGTCTCACAGGCAGAAAACGTGCGCTGTTGTTTTCCTTTGCTGCCCGTCGTCTGGTGATGAAGCTACCCGGAGCGGGCTTTGGGTGTGTTACAAGCTTTGGTGGAGCTGAACATCATCCAGCCAAGTAGCACCGTATCTATGGACGAGTTGGAATCGTTCTGGGACAGCGAAGCTCCGAGGATTGGCGACGCGCACCCTTCTTTCGCGGGAATATTGAGGTGGCGAGAGGCGGAAGAAGCAGCAAAAACAAAACTGCCGGAGCAGGCGACCGGATCTAAGCAGGAGCGCGTGGTAAGGCTATGATATATATCTATATATATATATCTATATCTATATCTATATATAATATATATGGTACGCGCGCGGCCATGAAAAATGTGCTGAATACCACATATGTCATCCCGGCCTCAAGCAAACTGCTGCAGCTGTCCTATCTTCGTGCTCTGGTATCATTGTTTATACATCAAATTGGCTCCCTTTCTACTGTGGCTACTAGTATCGTTGTTTATATAACAAATTGGCTCCCTTTCCATTCTTGGTTTTAGTCGCAGGCCTGGCGCTACGTACCATACTGTCTTCCATTAGGAGTCTGTAGGTTATTAGAAAAGTAGTATCCAGTTCTGAGATGACTGCGCTACGGTTGATTTGAGGCGTGGCTTCGCGTAATGTATGCAATGGGTTGTTTGTGATTCGACTGATGCAGGCACCCACCCGGAAGCTTCCTGCTCGCAAGTCACCTGGCCTCCGTGGCAAACGGAAATGCGCTGTTGATTTTTTCGACGGTGAATCGCTTGCAGCAACCGGTCAAGACTTCCGTAGCGACGAGGTACGCACTCCTTCCGTGCAATCGAAGTCTCAGGGATCAACACAGGGTGGGTCCAAGGGCGGTGCTGGATCTGATGTTCTGGAGAAGGCGTACCATGCTGCTATGGCATTGGCTGTGGTCCAAACCTCTCACACGGATGGCTTCCCTGTCTCACGCCGTAAGTATGCCAGTGACGGCGACGCTCCCCCGGAATCCTCGGACTCGCATCTCGACGAGCAGCGCTCCCTGTTGTGTGCACCACGCGAGGGCACTGGGGACTCGGACCGTTCCTCCTTAGAGGCTGTGAGTGCCAAACGTTCGGATAAGCATATCGCGCCCCCGCGTGAAGCGAGTGGCCAAGTGAAACCCATCCAGAAAGGAAATCCCAACACTGCCCCGGACAAAGGCGCCCGGGCAGTGGAAGCCGAGGGCTTGATATGGGTGGACAACTCGCAGGCAACTGCATACAGCGTCAGGTACGTTCTGCATGAAGTTGTCAAGCGTGCCATCTACATGCCACTCGGGGCGGCCGTTTTGCCATTGATGATACGGTCATGCTGCCGCGTGCACGTCTCAGCTTGCTCTTGTCACCATACCGCGGGACTCGTTCGTTTTTGGCAGGCACGGCTACCGGATTGACGTACGAGGTGCTCATGACTCGGTGTCCGGTCTCGAATATGGCCGAATACTGAAGCAGATGCAAGAAGATGCAGCAGAGGGACACACAGATCGAGTGAGTCCTTCTCCCACAGGCCACAGCGGCATGGCTCTCTAGCTGCATTGCGTCGTGCCATAGAGTTTGGACATCATTCCACAGACGGGACGCGCTGCAATACCCCTCCCCCATCACGAAAATGTGCATCCTTATGTCACTTGTTCCTCGCCAGGAGCGTGCACTCACTCCGCGAGTGCGTCCCCCGCCGTTTCAGGATGTGGAAGCGACCGCGGCTGCATTTAAACGCCTACGGAGTCGAGGAGAGCGAGAACGAAATGCGAAGATAGCGAAGCAAGCGGCAGCGCTAGAAGATGTTGCTGAAGGGGACGAGTTCTCTATCTGGGCCAAAAAGGAAGACGCATTGACTCGGCATCAGTGGCGGCCAATCCGGTGAGCTTTGCGCCGTCCGCACTGCCGAGGTTTTCCCGTGCCGAATAGGACTGATGCCATTGCATTGCGATAATATATATCGCCCCCGTTCGACGCAGACTTGCAGTATCGACTTGAAGCATGTTCTACGTACTGGCAGTTTTGTGTTCAGCATGTCAAAATCGTGTTGGACTATGGGGCGTACTACGGCACAGTAGGGCTTTCAGACTCAGAAACCACATCACGCTTGCTTGCTTCTCTGTGAAGTTGGCGACCGGTATATCGCGGTTGTCTTCGTTACCAATACCATCCGACTTTCTACTGAATCTTGAAGTCGCGGCGCTATCCCTCGACTCCAGGTCTACACAGGATGCGCACCAAGCGGAAGAGCAGCCCGATCGGGTCCTTTTCGTCGAAGATCTGAGGCCACTTCTTTTTAGCCTAACGCAGCCCGCTTCGCTACGGTGAGACGGTGTGCTCATCTTGATAGCAGTTCCCCACTTAGGATCACAAAAAATGATTTACGCATTTCCCAAGGCGAAATATAGATTTCCACCTCATGTATATAAAGTTTGCCTGGTTGGCACAAAGTATCGCCAACGCGAAAGCACGCGTGTCTCGGCTTCCTGGGGACTGTGTTGTTTTGGCACTCCTCAAGAGTTGCATCGATATTTCACCTGGTGTGTGAGATTCTGACCGTCCCTTTGTTTCGCCTCTGCATCGCCGTCGTCTTTCATCCGCTTCGCCCAATGCAGCACTCTGGTCGGTTTGCTCCTGTCTATGGGTGGCCTGATGTTCCCTCGATCCGATGTGTCACACTCTCCCAAGTTGATGTCGGAGGCCTGCTGCGCGGCATCTTTTGGTGATGGAGGGCTGTCTGGTAGCCTGATTTCTGCCGTCAATAAAGGCCTGCGAGCTGTTTGGAGCGCTTCAGGGGGCGATCTACCCATCCAAAGTCGAGGCATCGTTGAGTGCACCGGCCGGCAAGGATCTTGCCTCCCACCGCTGGTGGTCAGCACTGCAGCCGACCAGTTTCTGCTGCTCACCGATGAGGTCGTCCGGGATGTGCCGCGACAGACTTTTATTCGCAACGTCTTGCATCACCTCATCCGTGCCCCTGAGGCGCTACCAACGATCGTTGCAGGGGGTGTTGAGTCTTCAGAATCAAGCGGGGACATTGTAGTCCAGTTGCAATGCACCCTCGTAATGTTCGAAGGTTTCCTTGCTTCGGCAGCGGGTGCTCGACACGGCCGAAGTGGCGATTCAGGTACAGCGCCAAGACCATTTTGGGTGTCGTTGATATAGTACCACCTGTTGACACTCCAGCGAAAACGCACGTTGCAATTTTTCGTCGAGAGCTGCGCACTGCTGTCATCTTTTGTGTCGAAGGAAGGAATTTTAACGTTCTGCTCGAATGTCACCTCTCTATAGGGAACCCTCCTAGCTCGACCGAAACGAAGGCAAGGGGCGTGGCCTCCTGGTCTGATGAAGACGTCCATGGACACGAAGCCCGGAAAGTCGCCAAATCCCTCCTCGAGGTAAGTGTTCTATTTTCACACGACAAGCTGTGTTGTGCAATTGAAAGCAAGGGTCGATACGTGCTCCGATGTATGACCCGGTGTTCCGCCCGGGGTGCAAATGTTGTACTGCTGTATCTAGTATAAGTGTGTGGCAGTCCTTCAGGGGCCGCACCTCGGGCTCTGTACAGCTCGGAAAGCCTGGCGAATCTCAAGTACGCTACGAATGAGGCTCTGGGTCTGCGTGTGTTGCCGCCCCGCTGATCTGTGCTGCGAATGCGGTCTACGCTACACGCCATGCAGGCTAGTCAGGCGAGTGCAACGGACCTGCGACTTTGGAGTTCGTATGTCCAACTGCTGGCGCTCCTCGGTAATCGAGTAGAGGCGATTAAGGTGGCAGAGAAGACCCTATCGATGCTGCAGGTGAGACGTTTTCATCACAAATAAGCAAAACTCCAAGATACAGCACAGTGAGAGGGTTCACTCGGCTCTAAGCAGAATGCCAAGATATTGCGCGTACTTCACGAATGCGGTCTACGCTACACGCCATGCAGGCTAGCCAGGCGAGTGCAACGGACCTGCGACTTTGGAGTTCGTATGTCCAACTGCTGGCGCTCCTTGGTAGTCGAGTAGAGGCGATTAAGGTGGCAGAGAAGGCCCTATCGATGCTGCAGGTGAAGACGTTTTCATCACAAATAAGCAAAACTCCAAGATACAGCACAGGGAGAGGGTTCACTCGGCTCTAAGCAGAATGCCAAGATATTGCGCGTACTTCATGGATATGACACGTCTTGAAAACCTTCTCTGCGGATGCTGCTTGCAGGCCCTTCCTGAAGACAAGAAGGTTTTGTCTGCCGAACTCTTTTGGCTCACTTTCCGGCTTCACGCTGGACTTCCCCTCAGCCCGCGCGACCCCCACGCCGGGGTAGACACCGCATCTGACAAGTGCAACGTCATCGGTGATTTGTTCGAGAGCAACAAGAAGCAAGGTCGTGGCACCCGAGAAAAGGCGCTCTTGGTGCTGTGCAGTTTCGCGGAGGGGAGTTTCACGCGCCCGAAGACGAAGAAATCCAAGGTGGGTTGCACCGACAGTTTTCGCTTTGGCTGAGAGTCACTGTTTTTTCGACAAAGGCAATGCTTTATCCATGGCTGCAGGGCGAGCGGCCAATGCTGTACGTATCACCATGGAAGTTGACACCGCACACCATTTCCGCCTGTTTGGTGCTTTTTTTTATTCAGCGCGGGGGCAAAGGCTCGAGCTCAGATGCTACCTGTGCAACCCCCCCTCGTCTCATGACGGCAAGAAAATTAATGGCTGGCCATGTTGCTCGGCTATCGGCAGAGCAGCTGCAAGAAGGTAAAGCCACGCCGAACGAAAAACAGACCCACGTTACAACCTCGAAAGCGTTCTTCATTTCTGTAAGTCTAGGCAGATTCTACCGCGGATGGCCTGTATCACGTACTGAATCGCGAGGTACATACGTACGAGTTTGTTTTTCCTTGTTGAGCAGGTGTTTGAGAGTTAGCAAAAGTCAGAGCGATTCGCCAGCAAGGGTACGTACTTACGCATGGCATGTTTCTTGAGCAACCTCAGCAACCTCAGCAAGACGAACATCTGGCTGCCGATGCGCACGCACTCTCAATCAGGCACGGGCGTCGACACGTCCAACCGGCCTGATTGGCCTGTATCACGTACTGAACCGCGAGGTACATACGTACGAGTTTGTTTTTCCTTGTTGAGCAGGTGTTTGAGAGTTAGTAGAAGTCAGAGCGATTCGCCAGCAAGGGTACGTACTTACGCATGGCATGTTTCTTGAGCAACCTCAGCAACCTCAGCAAGACGAACATCTGGCTGCCGATGCGCACGCACTCTCAATCAGGCACGGGCGTCGACACGTCCAACCGGCCTGAAGGCGCTCTCGACATGACACCTTCATTCATGTACTATTCAGTCGCGTGGGTGTGGCTAGAGTTTCTAACAAAAGGACGAGAGGCAGCAGAGAAAGCTATGGCGAAGTGTCTGGATTTGGCGCAAATCGTAGCAGTCCCCACGGACGCTGGTGAGACTGATGGTGCCTCGGGTGTTGGTGGCGACGTGCGCCTTGGCGGGACGCTGAAAGGTAAGCGTGTCGCTGATGATAAATAAACGAGGACCACTGTGTTGTTTGAATTGCAGCAGGGTCACGTATTACTTGTGCACATTGGGGTGTGGCCCAGGGAGTTGCTCAGGCAGGCCCACGTGCTCTCCATGCTTTTTTTCCAACCCTCATTCGTTAAAATTTCATGGAGTGCTGATTTGGATGTCGAAAGTCCAAGGCGTTCAGCCATTGCAATCCATCACTTTTTATTTTTTTGTTTCTTCGGCGGATTGTTCAATACCTGGTATAAATTTCAAGCTCACCACACATCCACTTTTTAAATGCGTGCCGTGTGTCAATTTAACGTAATGGTTTCGCCTTTTGCCTTGCGATTGACGTTGGCTCATGTCACTCCATGGCCATGACCATAATTTATTTTTTATAGCTTGAATGAGCTATATGCCCTGAACAGAGCAGGGCAGATCGCGCACCGTTTTCCTCTTACTTGGAGTGCAGCCGTATCAATGAACACGGCCGGGTACTTTTCCTTTTATTATGCAGAGTGCACATCATACACCTCGGAGACTCATATTTAGAACGCTCATATCCGTTGCATTTTGTTGTTGATTCGGAGATCAGGCAACACGCCTTACACCTGGAATGTGATGTCCGGTCACACTTCTCGTGGAGTTTGCCTCGAGCGCATGCACAGAGCCTTCAGCGAACTGGTGGTGTTGGGCCAACGCTATAATCCGGTGGAGACTGGACCTCGTGAGGTGAGCATACTGCTCAATCAGTTGTCAACGACAGGTCCTCTTTCTGTTGATGTAAATCGGATTTTGTGCTGTTTACACGCGGTGGTGAAATGTGTATGATCTGTGTCGTCATTTTCGCCAGGTGCGTGAGGTGCTGCTTCGTGGGCTGCAATCGTTTCCGGCCGAACCTGGAATGTTGTGCCTGCTTTTGGATGCGGAAGAGTTTTCAGGCAGCCAGCAGCGGTTGGTGCACCATTTCTTCGAGGCAAGTCTCCACGATTAGATTTGCAGTCTTACCAGGTTTTGATGGGTGGCCATGTTTTTCCTAGCTCTGCAGGCACACTGATGATCTGTGACCCCAAGCATCGCTCACGTACTCATTCTTGTTGATCTGATCACGCCGTACAGTATAAAGATGGGTGTCGCTAGTTCGCCGGGTGCATTTTCTCCGCGGAAACGATTTTCTCCCGGATGCCGGTGTGCGCTCTATTCTCTGGGTTCAGGTGTCTCGGAGACGAGCTTTGGTGTGGGAGCAAGGGCCAACCCCGACAGAGTGGATTTTTTCTGCCACTCATCAGGTCAGATAGACTTATTCAAGACCGAATAGACTACGAGTTGTGTATTGATAATACAGCGGATTTGGCGACATGCAGCAGCGCGTACGCGTCTGTCGATCTGATATTACCGTGTGTCGTGTGGCCACACGAAGCATGGATGCCAATCACTGTATTGCCTTTAGTGTAAATGAGGTAAGTATTGACCTTCGGCGTTGACTCCACGGTGCGTGAACTCTTGCCCTGCTGTGTTTGTATTGATCCTCGTAGTATAATCGCTCAATATCGGTAGGTCAGATCTGCTTATTGGGACAAGGTGTAAGCGTCCAATCACGTTTCTACACGTACACAGTACTACAGTAAACAGTAGGAATGATCTACTCACATTGCTGTCATGCTTTACTCTCGTATTTAAATATTACAGGTTATGCGTTGTGTGCGCGAGGCACGCCAGACCATCACACGTGTAGTCGACGCGAGAAGCATTCGGGCTGTAACGCCAGCCTACGCGCAAGAAGTCGACACTTCAGCGCTTCGCGTCAAGAGTTGGCTTCCTGGATCGTATGCCAGGTTTGATGAAGGCCTGCCGTAGCAAACTTGTACGTTTACCACATGTGTGGGGTCGCACAATATTCATACCGCCATTAAAAAAATTAGGGGCTCATGCACTGTGCGTTTTCATTTCCGCCGGACTCTCGTATTTTGCCATGATCACAGTACGAAGCTTGGTATTAATATAGGCCAGCATAGACCACCCCGCTGATATAACCCAGGGATACTTTGTGCACATATAGGGTAAAAACGTCATTTTGGTCACCCTTCCCCACGGTATCTTGAATATATAAACCCCCTCGTAAAATGACCTATTCTGGGATCGATCTACTATACCCGGGTAGACTAGTCGGCTACTCGTACCCCTCCAGGGTTTATTTTGATTGAAGTGGTTTGAGCTACTGATCTCGTGTGGATTAATTTGTTCCGACTAAAGAGAGACTATTCATCCGTCACTCATATATCGATATAGGTGCTCCTTGTTGCTTGGTGCACATGCAGTCAAGATATTCAGAAGGTGAATGAAATTAATTAACGGAACTAGTTGAGGTATTGTGGATTCACTTGCTTTGACCAAAAAGGGAAATGATATCGAAGATCACTGTGCAGTGCGTCTCTGAGCCTCCACCATCCCCCGCTGCTCTCTGTTCAGGCTGAAGCGCTCGATGGAATCAGCAGTGACTCATCGAACCGGTCGAAGGGTCCCCATGCTGTGGCGGATGTACATGAGCTTGGAGGTAACCAAATACAAATTTCTCTTCTTCACGCAACGTAGCTCACACATTATACATGAGATCCCTTTTGGGGCCCCTTTGCCTGGCCGTTGCATTGCGTCAAACTCGTTCAAAAGTATACCCTGGTG
>JBBMHQ010096373.1:0-10254 GCA_037834295.1 Postelsia palmaeformis | reverse complement strand
GTAGTGGCCGAGAGCTCAATCCGGTTCGCCCGTCGTCGTCGTTTTCCACTCACAGTCTGCGAAGAAGGCGTCCTGGCTGGAGGCGTACTTGTCGAAATACTCTTTAAAACTCGGGTCTCGCGACAGGCAGGAGTCTGCCTCCAGGCGGAGCAGCTCGGAGGCGGAGGCGCCCTGCGTAGGCGCCGCGAAGTACGAGTTGTCGAACTTGAGCCACTCCTCCGTCCAGCTCTGTCCTCCCGACATGCCGATGCCTGTTCGTTTACGGTATTCACAGCACGAATCGAAGCATTCACAGTAGCATACACAGCTTGCCAAGATGAGCTTCGACGGCGTCCTCGATCTCACAGATGAGGCGTTCTACGATAGAGGTTCGCCCCAAATATTCTGGGGCTCCTGTGTCCCCCCTGGCCTATAACGCGGAATTCAACGGGGACGAGCACACGAAGACAAATGATGCTTGCAATATGTGGGGGGCGCACCCTCTATGCTTAGATACAGATATCCCCACTACCTGCGATAATACAGGTGCACCTTTTTAAACTGGTGCCCGGTAAGGATGCCGTGGTGGCTCCGAAATATTTTCCCAAAAAAAAATGTAATGCCTCTTAATATCGTAGAACGCCTCATCCTGTTTTGTTTTCCGGAAAATCGTATTTAAAAATACCGAGCTGTGTATACAGGCAGGAGTGGTGCGGCCGTACCCGGTGCAAGCAGCACATCATTCATGTATAGATGTGGTCGGTTTTTACCTTGTGCTATAATAGCTACTGTAGCAACGTGTCGGGAACAAATTACTTGAAAATAAGGGTGTTGTTTTCCCACCTATACCAGGTGGGTGTACGTACGTAATATGCCCACCGTACCGTACGTACGCCAGGCGATTGTTCCTCGTAGCTTTTCTCAACTTTCGTTTTTGGGTGACTTACTTATGACATACTATTAGTTTAGCGCTTCTCAAGGGAGGACCCTCAGAAGGCGAAAGTATTAGTTGCTACCCCCGTAAGGCAAACACGCCCGTCATATGCATCGTTTCCAGCTATATCGGGTAGTTTGAGAGCTGAAGAGCCTCCCCCGTCAGCGCGCATTGTTTTCGATCTCTCGAAAGTGAGAAACCCCGAGGACACCTGTGCGCCGTAGCGCCGCTCGTACAGGAAGTCAGAAGTCAGCTCAGAGAGAGATCAACGCCGTTCGACTACGAGTACAGCGAAAGAAAAAGAAACTTTCTTCTTTTTCCATGTTTTCATTGCTTTCACCAGCAACACAAGGTCGACAACAGCAAGCAGTAGTTACGACTAGCCACCGGCACGAGTTCCTACTATTAATAGCGAGAGCACAGGTATCCTATTTTTATTATATGCAGATCACACCTCGGACAGATAAGATCATGATCTATCTATCTACAGATAGATAATTCCTCACCAGCCGCTGCAAGAGGTTGCACAGCATCTGCAATCTACAATATAACTTATATACGTAACTTATATACGTATTCAACCCAGGAAATAGGTGCCAGATCGTACAGGATTTATATCCGTATCACAACAGTCCGTTCGCTTTTTCCCCCTTTTTTTGTGTTAATGCCCTTCGCCAGTGCACACGGGGTTGGCGGCAGTCAATACCCTGCACCAGGTAGACTTTATTACTTTTACCCAGGCGAGTTATTCGTCCCGGGCCGCACTTGGTCGAAAGGCCTTGCTGCGCGCTCAGAGCTCCCACCCGGAACACGCCTGCCTAACTCCCAATCTCGGAGAATCTTGCGGGCGTCATTCGTTGATTACTTCGCGGAACACTTTTTCGTTTTTTCGAACATTACGCCCAGTTCAGCTCAGCTCCAACTAAAAACCAAGACGCAAAATCCACGCGGATTCAACCTTGCTTTTTTCACGGGCCGAACAAAATCCAAGAGATGGATATTTCAGAACTCGAGTCAGAATCGAAAACCAGTCAAAACTGAGCGAGATATGATAGCCCCTCTCACACTAAATTCGAGATGAAGAGCCCGATTTTTTTTTCGACAAAAAAACGGAACAACAAGAAAAAACTCTGCAACAGCACAAATGCCAAGCCTTTTTCGTATGAAACCATTACTACCAGGTGGGTATCTTACCGTACGAAGCACGAATAACTTTTTATTTCTCGGCGCAAAGCCTAGGGGGCAAAGTCGCGTCGCGAGCTGTTGAGGTTGACTAGTGTTTTGTCAGCTTCTTTGTTTGACGGGGGCGAGTATACAGGGGGTAGGCACCTACTTTCCACAACACCGCAACAACCCCGACAGCCAGAAACATGCCGTCTCTTCAAGCATGCCTTGCAGCTCTCCCGCGAAGGAACCCAAGCCTTCCAAGCCAGAGCCAAGAAGGGAGAGATGGTGGAGGCTCTGCCAATTGCGGACGGGGGTGGTGGAAACAATACTCTCCTTTCCTGCATATCATATCGCATCATATCATTTTTTGTGTGTGTACATACCAAACACGTGTGCATAATGATGCGTGTGGAGCCCGGAATGCTTTATTGTCCTGGGCCACTTGGCTCTTGGCGTTCGCAAGTTGCCCATTTTATCTACGTCACAAACCAGACGTTATTTTTTACTGCGCAGCTACACCCTTGGCACTTGCAAGTCACCTATTGCGCCACGTCATGAGCATCTTGCCATCCTTCATTCACACTTGGTTCTGTGTTTCTTCCTTGAGCGAGCGTGGCGGGCGGCGAATAGCCGCCCGCGAAGCGGAGCATCTTGTATCGTATACCTGGTACCAGTCACTTGACGGAAGCATGTATCTGCAGCAGCAGGAGCAGCAGCAGTGTTGAACATAGAACGAGAATCGAGTTCGCGACGTGGTTCCCGGAGAAGCGAAAAACGAAATACCTGGTATGAGGTAATCTATACAATTTTTCGACACTTCGTAAACGTGTACATTAAAGTAGGCGCTCAGGGGTCCGCAACAACGATTTTCGGCTTCATTATCATCTCACCCCCGGCTCAAAAGGAAGACACGACCCTACTCCATATCAGGGCGGTCGTGCGCAATAATTCGCGACTGGCTTTAGGATCGAAAACTAAAACGCATTGTATTGCTGCTCTACTCACCCGACTTCCCATCGTGCCGGGCGATGAAGGCGGGGCAGGTGAACTTTGTGCTGGTCTTGTCGCCGTAGCCGTGCTGCGTCGTGCCGCTCCTCTCTTTGAAAGCGCTGAGGGGTGGGGGTGGTTTGGGGATAAAAACAAAACAGAGGTAGGTAGAGAGAAGGCAGCACAGACAAACGAACGGAGAAAACAAACAAACAAACGAACAAACAAACAAACAAAAAAACAAAAAAACAAACAAACATCGCGGAATGAAAGAACCCACACGGAGAGTCTCGAGTCCCCTGGACCCTTAAAGCGGGCATGGACCGTGCTGCTGTGCAGAAGGGTGCCCATGTGGACTGCGGTTTCGCTGGTTGTGCTTCTCAATACCCTCAGTTGTCAATGGTATGCGTAAAAATCTCGCCATCATATCTTACACGATCGGCATCGAGTAATGTACACACAGACGGCAGCGTCTGTTGTGTTTGTTCCAACAATGTCAAGAAGTCCAGATCGATATATACGAAGAGAGAGGTTGAGGGCGGTGGTCGGAGTGGGTGCGGTCGGTTCGCACATCCACAACCTCTGTCTGCCGCCGGCCCGATGCTTAGCAGTGAACGGACACCCACCAACAATGCTCGGGTAAAATAACGTCGACTTGTACAGCTACCACAGGTATATATATATGACGCCTGGTATCCGAACGACGAAATTGGCGCGTTTCGAGCATAAAATGTGTTGCATATTGCCCACTGCAACGAAACTCAAAACATAACCGCGCACTGACAAGCCAAGCTCAAGCATCCGGTTCTTCCTTCGCAGACTTGATTCCCTTACTTGAAAAAAAAAGTTAAAATGCTCCTGCGCTTCTCTGCCCCCCCCCCCCCCCTTACCGGCCGATGGTGTGGGCTCCAGAAAGGGCAACGATTTCCTGGTCGGAAAATCCCATCCTGTGGAAAATCTTGCGCAGGTGGGAAGGGGCGTCGGGGCTACCGTCCCCGAAGGGGGCGTTGCCGTCCGGGAGGTTGCCTTCCTTGGGACACTGTTCGGGGCGTACGGTGTCAACCCTTCCGTACCGCATGTCGATCACTGGTCCTACGGTGGTGGTGGTGGGGGTGATGATGGTGGTAGCGCACCGATTGCAGGATGGAGGGGGGGGGGGCGGTGACAGAGCGTGCGAACAGAGAAAATGTGTGGTGGGGGTTGGCGTTGTTCGTGCTGCGAGCGTCTGCCGAGCTCGTAGACCAAGCGTACAGCAGCAGCAGCAGCAGCAGCAGTGTGCAACTACACTCTCTTAGAGAACGGTGCATCTTCCTGACTTGGTCTGCATGTATACATATACTGCATACTGTATACATATTGAAGAGGGTGCTCTGAGCGGTGAAACGCCACATACCAGCATCGATCGATACTCCTATTAATAGTGTGTCATGTATCGTATATACCTGGTACCAGGTATGTTGACCAACCAAGACCTACCAGGGCGCTGCTGCTACTTGCTGGCCGCATGTGGCCCCTTTTCAAATCCGCGTGCCACCTTTGGGTGAACGCTTTCGACGATGTTTTTCAACCCTTATAGGGCAAACTTCTGCAGTCCCGTTTTTAGGGGTACGAAACACCTACGATTCGACTGGTTTGTCACCCCAACACGGCAGTGTGCAGCCTGCCCTTAAAGGAGGCTTGACAACTCGGATAGATCATCGATTCCCGCTTCATGATCCAGATCCTCCAGGGGGGGAAAAAGAGATGTATGATCTGTACGATCTGCATGACTTGTATGGTCTGGCTCATATTTCCGCCGGGTGGGAGCCATATAACCTGCACGACCCAATAACGCACATGTTTACCCGGCGCTGATCTGTGCAGTGCAAAGATTGATCTGTGCCGCACAGATCCTGCACAAGCTTTCGTTAGCGGCAGGCCAGGCTCTGGATGATCTGCAGAGCTTGACCTGTCCAAGTTATGCTACACTGCCAGCGGGTAACAAGGGTTGACCCATTTCACCACCAGGTACGTAAATACACTCTACAACTTGTCCCAATATCTCTTTGCTTACGCATGTTCCCCCAAAAAAGTGGTTGCGAGGCTGGAAAGGGGTTATATCCCTTTTCGATGCGAGCGCAAAAATTATCCCACACTGATGAATCCCCCCAAGTACTTTATTCCCCAAGACCTTGGGTGCAGTTCTCGAGGGGTTACGCAAATGCCTACCAGCACGAAGACACGTGATGAGCGTTTCGTATCGATATTGACGTATAGTAAATGTTCATTGTATCTACGTCCCAGAGTGGTGCTCGCAAGAGCACTACAAGGGCCCAGTCCGCCGCCGCCGCCGATTATCCGCACTTCGATAGTGGCTCGGCCTATCCTTACCTCCCATGTGAGCAACTGCCTCTGCACTCGCCAGTTGGAACATGTCGGCCCAGCTCACAGCAGGGCGCTTCACATGGCGCAATGTGCGTGAAAAGAGAAAGAAGAGGTGGGGGGGGGGGGGGGGCATCCGAGACGAGCAGAACGCCCGACAGAATCGAATCCGAACCATCAGAACGATTGGTTGCCATATACGTATCACTGAGAACACACGTGAACTGCTGAACTACCTGGTACATAGTTGCAGGGGATACGTACAAGATTTGTGGTACAAGCTGCGTGGACGCCACATATCTATCTTACATGCAAAATCTCGACCTGAGTGGTCGTCGGAGTTTCACAAAACAAAAAACCGTTCGCGTTGAGTTTGAGCCTGGTCTCTGGCGACTACTGCCCGCGGCAGCCAAGACCCTAGGATACGGGTGGCGACTCCTGTGTACCTTGATGGGCGAGAGGTATTTGAGGCCCTTCGACAAACCCGCGTTTGCACCATGGAGGATTTCCGGCTCGAACCGGATGCTGTTGTTCGAGCCCACACAAAAAGCGTCCGTTGAAAACGGCCGTTGAAGGCGTCCGTTGAAAAAGTCCGTTGATGACGTCCGTTGAAAAGTCCAAAGTCCGTTGTTGAAACCGTTCGTGGGAAACGCGAGGCGAGCGGGGAGCAAGACATGGGAGAGGAAGGCACGCAGTCCGGTACGTACTCAAAAACGAAAATGTTTGTACGGAAATGTTTGTACGGAAATGTTTGTACGTTTGGGGTGCTGTCAGCACGGCGAAAAATGCGTTTTAACTGTTCCGTGGATAAAAGCACACGGCGTAACATGCCCATTTCAGTCACACACAATATACACCAGCTAAGCTGCTGTAGAGTAGGTGCCTCGAGAAATCTCCTAAAATCTGCGATCGGCTTTGGAATTTATAAGAGCTCGATGTTCACCAATACTCTGCGTGAGCACGAAGGCTGCGGGTTCCCTGCCCGCACCAAGCAAGACGTGTGATAATGATGTGCGCATCACAGGGCAGAGATAATCTTCGCGTTTACAAAGGAGTACCAGGTATACAGCAGTGAGCAGTGTCTCACGATTTACATGGTGATTTCCGTTCATCAAGTCCCTTTCAGGGCTTCACACTCGCGTTGTTGGAGAAAAAACTGCTTAGAATCAAAATCTGGGATTTTTCTCTTGCATGTTCTAAAAGAGCCAAAGCTTAAATAACTGAACAACGCCGCCGTGGGCATTCACTACAGCTGGTTCACACCTCGGGACAGATCACGATCTATCCATGTATCTATCTGTAGATCATCTATTAATAGTTCTCCACCTGCCGTTGTAAGCGGTTATGCAGGATCTGTATGTGTGGGACAGATCCAGCCCAGGAAGCATGTGCTACCGTAGATCATGCAGATCATACGAGCTCCATCGGGGGCAATAGGAGCTATTACTGCTGTACCAGGTAGATCATACCACCACCGCCGTGAATCTACCTGTCTCAAAACATCTCGGAAAGTGAAAGTATGGAATCGATTGTTATCATTCGTTCGGGGTGTGCGCTGTCCGTCGTCGAAAAGCTGGACAGCCACACGCCACTCCCCTGAAAAAATGAAAGAGGGCTCCGTGCGACCTCACCTGCCATTGGCCCCTCCGCACTGGGGCCACTCTGAAACCGCAGCATCGTAGGTGCCCGAATCGTGCCACGCGAGGCGCACCAGAATGGGCCCTTTTTTCATGTGAGAGGAAGAACAGGCGCGAGTCAAGGAAGGGGTGACAGGCGAAGCGCGCAACAGAAAGGGGGACCGAGAGTCGCGGTCGTCGGCTACTAATATAGCAAGCCTACCACACTAGATGTGCTCCGGTTATCAGGTGTGCTATTCTTCGCTTATTTTTAGTTTTTTCCCCCCCGATGTATCCTTCCACTCCAGAGTTATTGGAGCCTGCTCTGGAGCTATTGGGGCCTGTCCTGCGGCCACGGACTGCATTGTACTGTGACGATCAGTTGAATGTGAGAACAACAACAACAGCCCCACGCGACGAAAAGTGTTCGGTGCCTTTGATTGCTATTAATATGCTGAATTCCTTCCCACAACTAAGTGCCTGATGCCGTTCTGTTCATCTACTAGTACAAATGCCTTCCAGCTGCTCTAGACAATATTGTGGTCACGCCGTTTCACTCCGCACGGTATTCGTACTCAGATTGCGTGGAATGTATACTGCAGTTGTATCGTATCAGGCTATTTAGAGATACTCATCTGGGTCTACCAGGGTGTCTGTCCCTTTGACGTTATTGTGGTGGTATATCATACTGTACGTCCACAGTAGGGTTGTGAGTGTCACGATGGCGCAGTCCCCGAAGGACTTGGTGGGCGGCCCTCATGGCTACTGAAATCTAGTACGTGGTTTCAATCTCTATCGAGTGTTTGTAGGGACTATTTCTCGCATAAGAATCGATCAGCGGAAAGCGCGAGAACCTGAATTAATAGCAACATTCGATGAAAATCGACGAGCGGTTGATATGCTGAACCCTGCGCAGCGATAAAAGTGAAGGCACTTACCGAGACAGGGGGCTGAAGGGACGACACCTGTGACCCACGGCTTTTGTCCAGAGGCTGGAAAGTGAAAGTAATCATCAGAAGATTAAAAACTAGAGTCCATAATTTTGTTTTGGTAAAGTCCAACGCCTGTGTGCCTCATGTTATTGAGTTCCTCCCGGGGCTTGTGTTGCCCTGCCTGGCCGGTCAAAGCTCTCCCTCTTCTCACCCCACTCACTCTTGCCGTTGCTTGGGCGCCCGGGCCTACGCCCGCCGCTCAAACAGCGCATATATATGCGCTGTTCAAAATAACAAGAGTAAGAAGTACAGGTGGTGACTGGAGTCCTTGAGCCGAGCGTATTTTTCGGGAGGAGGGGGTACTACGGGTACGTACAATCATTTCGTTAGCGAGTGTCTACAGCTTACAGCTCGTAAGCGTTGCATAATGGAGGCCGGCACACGAGCGAGAAGCTCGAGCCCGTTCTTCCTCGTTTATTTGCGAAAGGGGGAAACAGTGGGAATATACAACCTGGTACAGCAGTATAGCAGTCAGCAGTATTTGCGGGGGACTATAGCAAATAGAACCTACGGGGAATACAAAAACCTATATAGAGTTACTTACTTAGATCTCACTCTCTGAGCGTGCGGTTGATACATCCCTGGCCTCTAAGAGCTCTCACTTTGAAACCGCTTCCGCCTATTACTTGCCGGACCTTCCCAGTGGTTCGTTGTTTTCATTATCTCTCCAAGCACTTTCGGTCCTTTTTTCTTTTTTTTTCTTTCGTTTCGTGTGCGTGCGTATACTCCGAGCACGCCACTAGTCTGTGGGCGAGCCCGGCGCCGTCGCGGGTGTCAGCGGGTGCTGGCAGGTAGAGGGGGGGGTTGCAAGGAGCGCGGTCGCCGCTTTCGTGCCTAGGCGTCGCGTGTGCCGCGATACACGAGGGGTGCATGAATGGGCTCTGTCTGGCCTACTTGTGATTCTTGATAGAGTATGTACGAGCATTTGAAGGTCGTTCGGGACTGCAAGATAATATCCAAGCGGTGCTTGTTTTTGCGACCAGGCTGAAAATCAAAGAGGGGGGTACCAAGTCTGTCTAACAACATTGTCGGGCAGGCGAACGACGGCCACGGTGAGCACCGGGCTTGATTGGAGGCGGTCGGCGGGGCTCACTGTGGCAGAGAGTAAAAAAAGCTTTACCCGGACCGAATCGGTGGCGAGGTGGTCGCGAGAGGGACGGGTGGCGTACGAGGCTGAGAGAGAAGCTCTGCTGTATTTTGTTTTTCATTTTTCGCCTCCCTTCATCACTTGCCGGACCTTTCCAGCGGTTCTTTGTTTTCTCCATTTCTCGTGGCAGTCTTGGCCCTTTTTTCCTTTTTTCTTCTTTCGTTTCGTAGTTGTGCGTGTACTCCGAGTGCGGCACCTCGAGCGACGGGAGAGCGATAGCTCTCTCTTCCGACAGGGTATGGGACCAAAGTTGGTCCACGAAAAATGGACAGGTCCGTGGACTGTAACTAAGGTCGTGTTTAAGGCTCTGAGCGCGGTTATAGAGATGGAAGGGAGAAGAAAACGATCCCGCACTGTGTCTGTAGCATCACTCAAGCCCTTCTACAGGCGCTCATCGGACCCGAGACACCTCACAGGGGACGAGTTTGCGCAAATAGCGTGGGGGGCAGACCCTCGTCTCAGAGGAGACTCGGTCGCAGCAGCGCCGATGTATACACCAATAGACCGCAAAAGCGTGGCGAGTGAATCAGGGACAGTTCCTTGGGAGTACCGAGGAAGGTTTCTGGATGGCGTTTCCTCAGACTGGGTTACAGAGATCGAAGCGTTAGACAGTGTTACCCCACTGCAGCTAGATACCTTTCATGCCCTATGGAACATACACCCCCAAGCGCGGAACAAACCCAGAAAGCACCTGGCCCGAAGCGACGCGCGTGCTTGAGTAGAAGTGAGGCCCTAGCCTAATTCCCGATAGGAACAACAGTAACTAGATCGCACACGGTGGGAGATAAGTAGATAGACCGGGTAGGACAGGTTTACGACTTCTGTTCGCCTTACTGGCGCGCCAGATTCCCAGACAACGATTGGGAAGAGTTCACAGTCTCAGAAGTGAAAAAGTGCTCAAGGACAAAGGTGAAACCGACGAGGTGAGCCAGGCCAAGGATCCCCCTGCTTTGACAGGCGTATCCCAGAACATCGGTCCAAGACAGCAGCAAGATCATAGTAAGAAAGAAGCCGAGTGTGTAAAAGCCCTGGTTAGCACTTAACTCAGTATGCACCGACGAGGGCTTTTTC
>JBBMHQ010096362.1:0-10258 GCA_037834295.1 Postelsia palmaeformis | reverse complement strand
ATTATAGAGTACCCATCTACGCGCTCACGGGAACAAAAACTGCAACCAACTTGTTTATACCTGCACCCGGCACATGGTTGTTAAAACAGTAGCAACGCCACCCCATCCTCCATAACTGTACACGAAACAATACCGCCAGGCACAGGTGAATAAACAGAGTGACACTAGGTAGTATCGCCAAGAACTTTTCACACGGTGGTGCATCAAAGCATAATCTACTCATCCCTTATTGCAAGACCGCTACGTACATTTAGTACTCATACAAAGTTAGCAGTAGTGCGACCACTACATACTTATCACTCGCACTACGAGGTGAGACCCACCTGCTGCTATCGTGCATTTCCTCCATTCTCCCCACCCTCTACCTCACTCGCCACCGGTGGCAGCCTCGTCGCCTTTGACGCGGCACCGAACGGAGAGTCGCCCCTGCTACCCCCGCGACATTTTTTCGCCAGGCCTTGGAGAAACCGGTAGTAGACATACTTGTGGTCGAACTGCATGTCGTGCCAATAGTTGACTGCAACGGTCACACCTTTTTGCGACACGCGGTGGTACCAGAGCGCAGGCAAGTAGAGGATGTCCTGCGGCGATAGCAACGCAACCGAGCGCATAGCGAAGGATGCCATGAAAAAGGGACCATGTACGCGGGCGGAGGGTGGAAATGCTTGCACGAGGCTTATATTCGTCGAAAAAAACAACCATCTAGCATCATAAAATGGGAGCGCGAGAGCCTCCTTGAAGACGAATCGGAAAGTCGGACGATCGAGGTGTCCGAAAAATCAGGGTTCCCTCTCACTATAGCGACATCGCAGCAAAGTCGACCCTGCAAAAAGTTCATGCAGTGCATACCCTCGAAGCAGCCTGCGCAAGCGAGGCACGCGAGGTAATCACAAGGAGAGCCAACGGGAAATCCGTCCTGGCCAACCAGGTCGAGCCTGTGAATGCAGAACCGAATCCATACGCGCCTGACAACAAGAATCGCAACCCTTTCGTGGCCCGATGACAAGACCTGGCAGCGTGCGCGAGGGCGCTTCATTCACACCACACCAGCGGGAACCTATTCCTTCTAACGCTATTCCTTCACTCACGACAAACTGCACTGAATACCCCATCCGACAGTGGCCACTATAAACCAGGTCCACGCAAATATATACATACTTCACACATGCACATCTCAACACTTCCGCCAGCGAAGGCCTTCTTTCTCTGTTTCTGTCGCAAACGCTGTAGCACTCAACTTTGAAGTACTTTGTCTCCGAAATGTGGGTGCAGTCCTAAATAGGCTAAATTGAATCAAACAGTTTCAGAGCGGGGAGCGTACGCAACATCCGTACTGTTTCTCTTGTGGTGTTGAGACCGCTTACCCCTGGGCCGACGCAGCATTTGACGGGAGACGCGTGGCGAAACAGCGGGAACTTCTCCAGGTCGGGACAGGCTGGGTCTGGGTGCAGTGAAACAGGGGGTGCAGGGCGTATAAAACAATAGCATTCGTCAGCCACACGCCAGTGTTGGGACATGCGCTACGAGCGTTGCCTCGTGATTGGTCACCAGTCAGTGCGTGTGACAGTTTATGCAGCAGCAACGCATCGAGTCAACAACAACCCGCATGTCCCCCACACGAGATACAAGCATGATTACCTCTTCACGAAGGGCAGAATAGTGCCCTCTTTGAGGTCGGCCCTTGCATGCTGCCGTCCGTTCTCACCTACGGGGATCCACGCCACCGTCCCCTCCTCCATCTCGACCTCGAAGCCCCCTCCTTCGCTCTTCCGTCGGTACCTCCCCTGGGCGAACTCTTGCTCGTACAGGAACAGCACGTCCGAGGGCGGCAAAAGTGTGAAGTGCTTCTCCCCTCGTACCACGCAGTACATGTTCTGTATGAGGTTGAGGCACGCCCAAGGAGAAACATAAGACCCCATGCGGGTCGTGGGGAAGAGCGGGGTCATCGCGGGAGGAGGTACGGTGAAAAAAAAACACCATCTTCGATCTTGAGAAGATGTGTCAACGTGTCGTCTCGAAGACAGCAGCGAGTGTAAAGATTATACTCGAGTATGAAGTAGAGGGCAGACGAAGGAGGGACGGAGACAACGCACTATGCGGTTTCGCCTAAACCTCGTTTACGGTATACGGTACCACATACCTGGTATATACTTCAGGTCCCATACTACACACTCAGCGGCGTTATCTACACCCCGCAATCAGCAGCGTGCTCTAAAGCATGAATAATTATCGGTTCGGCACGGGGAAGCACATGATATGAGCCTGTGGCAGTGCATACTGCTGATGTTGTACGACTTGCAAAGGATGAGATATTACGTGAATTCCCTTCGGAGCTTCAACAAAAAACTTTGCTGCCACCACTACACACCGCCCTCTTGAAGCCCGCCCCCCCTTGACGGGCGGCCGCTATCAAGGAGTGCAATCCCAGCGACGTGCCAAACACGATCAAGGTCACTCCAAGGCGCCCCAAAAAGAAACCTCCTCTGCCTTTCCAAGAACGAACCTCGTAGTGGTCCTTGTGCACGGCAGACAGGGATCGATCGTCGCCGATCCACAGGTTGACTGCGTCGGGCTCGTTGCCGAATGTTTCTCTCGCCAAAGCCAGGAACGGCTCGACGTCTTTCATCAACCTCGGGAACTCTTGCCTGAGGCTGTCGTTCTAATCCATTCGGTGGAGGCGCGGCGGCGGCGGCGGTGGCAGTGGGAAGACACAACATTGGCGGGGACGTGAAACCTGTACAGTCAGTGCGTGTCAGTGCGTGCAAAACAATGCTTCGCATCTGGGCGATGAACCAGCCAACCGCCACGATACACTTCAAGTGCTGGACGCGAGACGGTCGATTGCCAGATCATCAGGGGCGATACCGGAGGAGCCCGCGCATCGGCAGGTGGCTTGAAACACCTTCTACTCCAAGCGCTCGACGTCGTCTTGCCGACCACCGCGTTTACATCGTGGTGGGGGGCCGAGTGGACAGGGGCTAGTGCCGCAACAAACTCGAGGATAAGCAAGGGGCAATACCCCGACATACTTCGACAGGCTGCACATCAGAAATAGCTGTGGCGCCTGCGTCGCTAGTCTGTACGTAAAGAAGTACCTGGTACCTCGTAGTGAGTTTGCTTGTTTGTAGTCACGAGTACTTCGTGAGAGCCCGCGGGGTAGCCACACCGTTTCTCGACATGCAGATGATCACGCTGTTCCGTGGCAGTTTGCACCGTACGTGACGAGAGTACCAAGCGCGCAAAACAAACGCGAGCACAATTGCCCCGCACGAGGACACCAAAGCTGCTGCATTGCCTATTGCCTAACCCTGCCTCGAACCCCATTCTTTCCGTTTGCTGAGTTGTTGTGGTTGTTAGCATACTACGACAGGGCACGCAGGCAAGCGAAAAGCAGTGGTATAGAGAACAACCGCACTTTTGAAGGAAACAATTGCAAAAAAATGGCAGCTCGCCTGCTAATAGTGTTCTGAAATGCTCACCTGATGCGACAGGTACGGGACTTCGCTGCCCTTGCTGTTGCTCTGGCTGATCTCTCCTCGGAAGGCGGCAGGTTCGCTGCCAAACCCACCATCCGACGGCGTCGCCTCCGCTGCCGTCGAGAGCATATCAACGAACGCTGCGAACTTGATTACCCGCTCTTCGGGTTTGACAAACACATCGGCTCCACAATTGGCACCGCCTCTGGCCCCACCCTTGGCCCCGCCGCCCGCTCCTCCGTTACACGGGGCAGCTGTTCCTCCCCTAGAAGCTCCACGCCCATCATCATCCTGGCTGTTGTGCTCGAATGAGCCAACGTCTACGACGCAATCGCCGCGGCCGTCGGGCGTGAAGTCGACCGTTACCTCCAGTTCCGGGTTTTCGCCGGCCAGGGACACAAGGTCATTCCAGGAGCTCGCCGCATTCCAGCCCGAGACGCCGCCGGAGATGATCACAGGTGTGCTTGTGGCCACGTAGTCTCTGAAAAAGGTGGTTGCCGGGGGCATAGCATCGAGGCGTCGGATTGCATTCGGGCTTTGCCAGAAGGACCTGGTGTCGTCTTGGAGTTGCTCAAATAGCTCGTCCATGAGCACGTCGGCGCGAGCCGCAGAGCCGCAGCACTAGAAAAAAAAAACAGCGAACACCGATGCGAGTAATTCGTTGTACTCGCCGTCTACGGTGGTGTGGACGGGGGTGGAGTTGAGGCAACAAACGGCTCCTGTGTTTCTGCACGGTTGATGAGCGAGCTAAGAAAAATGGAAAATGGAGCAGTATTTGGGGTTTCAATAAGTTCGAAAGGCATTTCGGTTCGGTATGTTGGGCTTCAGCTTCCCTCGCTAAACACACCAGCAGCACAGCATCCTCGAGCATCGATACCAGCAGCAGTATCTCCAGCTTTGAGGAAAGGGGGGAATGATGACGATTCGAATGATGGTAGCGATCCTGGTGTCCTTAGTGGCGATAGCCTGTGCCCACCATCCGGCGATGGGAGGAGCAAGCGGCCACAAGGGGTACTCACTCGGGATCCGTGACTCCATCATGATCGCGCACAGCTTCGAGGGGCCGCAGTTTGGTCCCGCACAGCAGGTACTCGTACTCGAATGTGACGTGTGTGGCTACCTGTACGAGTCTGTAGTATGAAAATACCACGGAGGCAGTGCATCTTACGCATCACAGATGCCCAGGAGGAAGGATGCGCACATGCATCCAGCTGTGCACTCACTGTACAGTAGCTTGGAGCTCTTTGCGTGTATCAGACCTGGCTTGTACGATTGCACGATTACTCGTTGAGGTGAATGAAACCGGCCGTCCTCCACGACCGCTACTCTACTACGTGTGTTGGCTTCCTCTGTTCCCCTTGTTCTATCTGGTCTCTGATTTCTGGTATTGCTATGTCGATGTTCTCGAGGTCGCGCACACATTTACAGTAGTAGTCCCGCGTTCGTCATGTGGTGCTACTGCTGTTGCTACTCTATATTAGTGAAAGGCAATTGATACCTGGTACACTATTAATACAACTACACGCTACTTCGCAGATGCACGGGGCTACGTACACCGTCGACGCCGAGTTCAAGACGGACGCGCTCGTTGAAAAGTCGAACTGGGTCGTGGACATCGGCGCCGCCTCGGAGATGCTCTCGGACGTCCTGTCCAAGTACAACTTCAAGAACCTCAACGAGCTATTTCCTGGAGAGAACACGACGACCGAGTTCATGTGCAAGGCGAGTCGGCCTCCTCTTTGGGCTGCACACGATAGCAGCGGCGATAGCAAGCAGCAACGATAGCAAGCAGCAACGATAGCAAGCAGCGGCGATAGCAAGCAGCAGCAGCAGCAGCGATACGAGATGCGAACGAGCCCTCTGAAGATTTTGTTACTGCGGTGGCTGCAGGGTATTAGGTACCGGGCGCTGGTATGATATGCTGTACCTGTATGCCGCATTGAGTATAGTAGAGGGACGGGTCATCGGGTGTAGAAAACTAAACCGCAAACGTGAACGCTCAAACGTCGGACAGTATGATCTACAGGAGATCGTTCAGATCATATCCTCCCGTTATGGGGTGTTGTGCACAATACGTGCTAAGGGTAGTGCTGACCCAAAGTAGGTACCCTGTCCGAGATCATGCAAGATGTACGTCTCCCACCCGGCAGCATGAGCTAGAATCACACAGATAATAAATCTATCTACCCACCGAATCTGACCCGCACGAAGAAGGAAGGTTTGCTTTTTGAGGGATTAGAAGAAAAGGTGGAGATTGACCTGACTTGGGGACGAAATATACACAACGAACGGCAGCAAGCAGTATGTATTGTAGGTACGCTGTTGGGTGTGTACCGATGGGCTTGTTTATATAGTAGCAACCAGCGACAACCAATCGTACACCCAGACAACCAGACACCCAGACCGCTGACTGCGCGTGGCATCCATGAGGCTACTCCGAGGAGATAGCATTTAAAGTTGTTGACGCGTGCCGGTATTCTCGAAGTGCCGCGGTAAGAGGGCCAAACCACCCGCGGCAGTGTGGCCCGTGAGGAGATTTCTTGTGTTAAACGGTATATTTCTCGCCCTAAACGGTTGATGAAGCTGCGCTTCAACAGTTTTGAGAGCTGGGTAATAACTGCGTGCGTACCCGTACGACTCGTTAGTGGCGCAGACATATATACAGAAGAAATGATAAGCAAGGTACCACCTGGTACAATGATTTGTACCATCCTAACCGTACTCCGAAAACGTTGTGAGGTCCTGCGAAAAACTGTGTTCCGACTCTGCTATTTGTTACCTGGATTTGCACAGCAATATTGTTCACTCTTCTTCGCATGCCCCACGTCGGCATTGGATTTGTGGCAGAGTTAGTTGCGGCGGCACGACCAAGTCATCACATCATGGTCTGCGTGACCTCAATATGAGTTGGTGCCCCGGTGTTGTACGTGATGTACATATACCCCTAGCGACGGCCGTGGCGGCAGCCGCCAGCCTCGGCAGAGGCGGCCGAATCAATACTGCATACCTCAGACAGATCATCGAATGCCACTTGTTGATCTAGATCCTTGAGAGAAGATACAGTCCTGATCTTCAAGGATCTAGCTCATGTTTGCCAGGTGGACTCCGTACAGTCTGCATGGTCTAGCACATGTTTCCTCGGTTGGGTCTGTACTCTGTAGATCCTGCACACCCTCTCACGACTGCAGGTTAGGAGCCATTTGACATATCTGTAGATAGATCATGATCTGTCCGAGATGTGCGAACATCTCAGCTGTAACTTCGACCAAAATGGTCACTACTCAGCTCTGCAAGCTACGTGATACATTGGTCACGCGCGTGTCCTATGTCCAACCCCGGTGGAGGGTGTACACCTTGTACTAATGGCATAGAGACCCGTGACATTTTTTGGTCGTTTCTGTCTGTTATGTGTCATTTTTTAACGGGGGGTGGGTTGTTCTTTTTGCAGGTGATTTTCGACGATCTCGCTGCCAAGTGTGGCAAGGGTTTTCATGGGACGCTGTGCATTAAGTTGTGGGAGAGCCACAAGGCGTGGGGCTGCTATGAAGGGACGGTCGGCGAAGTGGAAGAGATGGAGGGGCATGCAGAGGACCCATGCGAAGCAGACGAGAAGGAAACATGAGGGCATGGGGGCGGGCAGCGTAGAAAAGAGCCGGGCTTCGTTATTAGTTTTTGTTTAGTTTTGTTTGTTGTCGTGTGTGCTTCGCTTTGGCTGACATTGTGTTGTTCCTAGGGAGGTTTGCTTCGACTTTGCAACCGAGTTTTATATATACGCATATGGTCTTGCACTTTAGGCCCTATTGTCATTTTTCCAATGTCATTGGTATGACGGAAGCATACTTGCACCCCCCCCAATGTTCGGGTCTCCCAGACGAGAGTTTTGATTCCAACAGTTTTTGTCGGTACGCATCACGGGGGCCCAATTTGGCGTGGCTGTTTATTTTGTCCACGCTATTTCTATCGGGTTTGGTGCTGTGCTGTTAACATGGTTGTGCGCTTCACCGCGGGTGGAATCGCACTTTTCACTTTTCATAGTACCGACGCCTATCGTTTGTGTACAAGAAACATCCGATGGATAGACACAGGGAAGGTCGACCCCCTCGTGGGTCCACCCACCCTTCAACTCCGCTGCGGCAATCACAGACAAAACCAAGTCTGCGAACCGGAACGAAGCAGCAACAGCAGCAGCAATATCACCAACTGCGACGTCAACAACAACAGCAACAACAACGAGCTGGACATGGAACAACTGTAACCCCCCCCGGAAAGCCCAAAATCTGCCGGAAAGGTACCCGCATCGAGCACTCACGGTGTCCTTTAATTGTGAGTTAGGCTGTGACCGTGTACGCAGAAAGACGCACGAAAACTCGCGACAAACAGCAGTGGTAACGGAGTACGGCTATAATAGTTGATGGCAGATAGAGGCCGCTATTTGTGCGGCAGGCAGTGTTTTTTGTTGTTGTGGGGCTTGATGGTGGTTGGCTGTATGTGTTCGGCCCTACGTTAGTTTGGGACAGGCGGATGAGAGGCATGCCTCTACAGCAGTGCGGTAAATAGAGGGAGTATTTATTTTGTATTTTCCGGCCCAGCATCTTCCGACTGATGGCGCTCCTTGACGCGGGAGCTGCCCAATATATTGGCAGTCCCATTTCTCCATGGCTTCAGCCAGGCTTCAGCCAAGGAGGCTCACCAGCGGTAATTCGTTTTTTGACCCCTCCCCTAGCTTTTTTTTTTTTTTTTTTGAACATCACTTTCACCTCCCAGCCTAGTTCATAGGAGGTGTTACCCTTGACGCCCTTCTGGACAAGCCGTGGGCACAGGTGATTACCCTTCTCCCCCCCGGTACGTGCCTTTGTTTTTTATCGCGCATAGGGTTCAGCATTCCCACTGCTCATCGATTGTCATCGAATGTAGCTAACTCACGTTCTCGCGCTTTCCGCTAATCAATTTCTTTTATGGAAGAAAAAGCCCCTGAGCATGCACTCGGTGGGACTCGAACCCCCGAAATTGATCTTGACAGGCGCGCGGACTACGCATCGAGCCTAAACCTTTTAATAGCATTCTAAAAACAGCGTTGTGGACACTGGCCTAAAACCAAGTGTATTCGACGTTCAAAAGTGACACATCATACCTGCTCTAAAACCAGCATAGCCGTGTCACATCATAACTACTGGACTTCACTATGTTATGTTTACAGGAGGAAAATGGCGCATTTTTTGCTCGCGCCTAAAAAAAAAGGTCTTTGACGATTTAGTGGTCACGCCCGCCACAGAGCGTCGATTCGCGAACGGTCTCCTCCGCGATCAGGGGCATACCCTGCTGGGGCGACGGAGCTCTCGCGCGACGGCCTGGTTTCTTCAGGAAGCACGGCACGGCTGGCCTGAGGGTATGTCGCGCTCGAAAGCCTCGGAGATACGAGCCGGCCTTACGAAGCCTCCTATCATGCGCTCTCCTCTGACCGAACCGGGTGGAAACTTCGCCCAGCCCCTTCCTTTTGGTCTCTTATAGGTCCTCGCGCAGCGCCATGTCAGCTGTTGGTCGACAGGGTGAGTGGTGTGCGATGGACACTTGCTGGGTCAGGTCCGACGAAATGACAAGAGTCCGACGAGTACGAAACCGGGAGTTCCACAAATCGATTTGTGTCAGAAGACGGGGTTGAAGTTGTGCCGTCCCAGGCCAAAACATAATCGAGGACAGCTGGGATTGAACCGGGAACTACAGCAGCGATTATTGACATACAGGGCCAGGGTGCTGCGCACAGGTCCCAGAGGTTGCGCCACGGTCTTCTCTGTGTGTAGGAGATGTATTTACCTCGTACAGTTTGTGCTTCATTACACCCCTTTGGCTTCTTGAGTCTACTCGTATCTCGAGGATGCCAACAAGCGGATAAATGACGCCAGCAGCAAAAAAAGGAGGGGCACTGGCCTTCATCGCGATGGTATTAATAGTAGTGGCGCCCTTGCTGGTGATGAGGGGCGGCCCACTTCCGATTATCACAACGCAGAGATCCCGTCCAATCAGCCCACTAGGTGAGCGTTTTGTTGTGATGCTGTATTCACGCGATCGTTCTCTCTTATTCAACTTGGCATACAGTTTCGCTGGCGCTTCGTTGGATCATGTCCTGGCGTAGAGGATGTGTTGTTCTTATTGTATGAATAGTGAAAGCCAGCAGCGACTCGAAAATGCCCCAGCTCACAGCACACATGCTTGCGAAACATGGTCGGGATGAACATTAATTAGCTCCACCGCTCCAGGGCAACAAAGCTGTATGTTCGAAAGAGAAAGCACAGCAACCCAGCTCACAGCACGGCGCTTGCTGAAACGACATGATGAGCGAAAAACAAAAACGAAAAAAACGACTTCCAGTGCAAGACTCACTGCAACCTCCCAACATGATGACCCTCTTCCCAACCCCATCAATTATGCCAATGATTCAGTACCTTTCCACAAACTCCAGATTTCCTTCGTTCAATGAACTTATGAACTTCAATCTTCCACGTCGGAAACGATCAAAAATATCATCAGGAGGATATATTTTAAAAGAAAATGCCGTCGCCCGCTCCATGATGATGATGTTCAAATCGCCTGGCTGTCTCTCTCTATAAATAAGATGCGTTCCGATAAATAAGCACCACTTGTATGTTCTTTCACGACTCTAAACGAACCTTATAATTCAGAACGTAGCGGATTGATACCAAAACAGCAACGCAAACGAAGCCCCTTCATGCCTCCCTCGTGTCTCGATGGACACGCCACGCCTAGCCACGAAAGAGGCGACCGCG
>JBBMHQ010096351.1:0-10258 GCA_037834295.1 Postelsia palmaeformis | reverse complement strand
ATTGGAATGCGAAGCCTTCCAAATATTTTGCCCTCTGTAAAAATTCCAAATTTCCAAATAAATCCTGCTTTTTTGGAAATCTGAGAAAAAATATTGGAAAAATTGAAAATCAAGTTGCTCCGACAAGAACGGCCCAGATTTGTTCAAATACGCGGCTGCTTTTTTCTCAGCTGAACTCTGCCGTATGTATCAGGCATCATGGCATAGGATACCAGATGCAACCGGTACAAAGTACCATGCAATGAGAGGCAGACGGGCTCAGCCCCCCAGGACATGAGCGGGTTATGTTTCCGGCGGTGGTAACAATAGCCAATCCTCCTCGAGAAACAGACCCGTCACTAAAAAAAGGCTCATCATAAGGAGTTGCGAAACAGTCTTTCGCTCCGTGTTCACTGCTGTTAGCAGTGTCCACAGAGCACACAGCAGTAACAACAGGAACACAGTTAACAAGTGTAGACGAGGGTGCACTACAGCAGTGCATCTTCGTATCGATCTTACTGCTGCTGGTGGGAGGCATGTCATGACGTGGAATAAATGTGGCAGACGACATCGGCAAACCGGCAAGCATCAGCCACGGGCTTGCCCCCTTCTACTTAAAAAAAATATAACATGCGGTGTTCTGTTCTACGTCGTGGTATTGTGTATATGTGAACAGAGTCTAAGCAATACTCGTGTGAAATACGTATGCATACGAGCTTGTGACAAAACAAAGTTGGCAATATTTCAAGGATTTTAAACATGAAACAAAATTTTACGGCTGCGTATCAGGTTGAAACAAAAGCCAGGTCTCGTGCACAGCAGCAGTAGTGTATACAGGGAAGGCGCAGACTCGAAGGGTGTGTGTCCTTCGAGCTCAGACCCTTCCCGTGATACAACAGTGGTGAGCAAACACGGTACAACAACAAGTAGTACAGTAAAATGTGACCAGGACATGGGCAGACTCAATAGACTTGAATATTATTTGAGTGAAGCCGGTCGCCCCGGTAGACCAGTGGTCAGCTTCAAAGACCATTGGTATCGGTACCCAAGTTCAAATCTCACCGTGGTGAGACTTTATTTGAAAAAATAAAAAGGTACCAATTGCTGAGAGCGCCTTCGTTGCGTGGGTAGGCAGAATTCGACGCAAGTCGACGAGGGAAGAAAGTGCTAAAATCTTCTCGCGATAAAAATGCAAGCCACGTACCATAGTAGGAAGGAAGGAAAAGCGCCTACTTAGTGACCCCGGATCTGTGTCACGACTGAAGAGGGAGAGAGAGAAGAAGGGCGAAGATAATGAATGGGATAAAAAAAAAAAAAAAAAAAAAACCCATCCAATACCATAAAACATTTCATTCACTAGAGTATGAAACACACAGCAGAACAGTAGAAGTACAGCAGTGACGCACAAACAAGAGGCGCAGACTCGAAAGGCGTGTGATCTTCGAGCACAGACCCATGCAGTGATACAAAAGTGGTGAGAAATCACAGCAGAGTAGAACAGTGATGTAACCAAGACAGAGGCAAACTCACTAGACTTGGATGTCGTTCGAGTGCAGACCTATCTATCAAGATTACATTGGAGAAACCAGCATAGGATCTACGAGAAATCCACATTTTAAAGTACTACAGCAGCAGTGGCATGAAATCACGGCACCGTAGTCAACAATGACTGCGGCAAACGCAGAAAACGTGACAACACACCGGTAACGCAGCGTCAGACACACAGCAGTACAGTAGTACAAAAAGGCACACAGGAAAGACGCACACTCGAAGGGCGTGTGACCTTCGAGCGCAGACCCATCCGGTAATACAATAGTGGTAAGCAAACACGTGACAACAGCAGTAGTACAGTAATGTGACCAGGACAGGCGCAGACTCAATAGACTTGAATGTCGTTCGAGTGCAGACCCATCTTATACAATAAAAGAATTTCTTGAGCATATGAAGCACACATCAGCACAGTAGTACAGCAGTAACGTACACAAGGCGCAGCAGCAGTACAGTAGTACGGTAACGCACACAGGAAAGGCGCAGACTTGAAGGGCGTGTGATTGTCAAGCACAGACTCATCCAGTAATACATTTTTTTTTTAATCATCACTTTTACCTACCAGCCTAGTTCGTGGGAGGTGTTGCCCTCGACGCCCTTCTGGACAAGCCGTGGTCACAGATTTCTACCCTTTTCCCCCCCGGTACGTGCCTTTATTTTCATCGCGCATAGGGTCCAGCAATTCCACTGCTCGTCGATTTTCATCGAATTTTCGCTACCTCACGCTCTCGCGCTTCTCGTTAATCAATTTATTTATGGAAGAAAAAGCCCCTGAGCATGCACTCGGTGGGACTTGAACCCCCGAAAATCATTTTGACAGGCACGCGGACTACCCATCAAGCCATAGTGGTGAGAAATTACGGCACAGTAGTACAGTGGTGTAACCTGGACAGACGCAGGCTCAATACACTTGGATGTCGTTCGAGTGCAGACCCATCTTTATACCACTATAACAGTGAAGAAATAAGCATATGATCAGCGAGAAATCCAAACTTAAACGTCATACAGCAGAGGCGTGAAGTCACGGCACAGTCGTCAGTCGGGTGGTAGCAAGAATCGGAGTACAGCAGTAAGGTCGCAGTACAGCAGCGGTACCATGAGCATTGCGGCGGCCTGGGTACCCGGCATGAAAAAATACAGTGTATACTCGTACGTAATGTTTCTAGTCTATACATGTCGTGACTAACAACTAGAGCGTTACCAAGACAAATGCCAAATTAAAACGCGGCTTGCAGGGATGCGTATTGACCTCTAACATGCAAGAACAATAAATTTGCAAGCAAGGGGGATAACAAAAGGACGAGACCTCAATTGGTGTGTTGCATTAGTCGTGATGCATCGATGCGTTTGTGTTGCACAAAAAACTGGAGAAACGAAGCGTGGCGAGGCGGCGATGGCAGCACACACGCAACGTGGTACGGGCAGCACACAAGCACGTGACAGACAAGCGACGGCAGTGACGACGCACGTGGCAGCTGGTTTGTGGAACACGAGCTTGAGAGCCTCACGAGCGAGCGCACTTGGACACTCGCTGGCTCGTTCAAACCTCGCATCATCGTGAGGCTTACGCTCTATTTTCATTCATTCTTTTTTTGGCTGCTGTGTGGAAAAGGGGCGGGGGGGATTTCAAAGTGCGCTGCCAGCTTGGAGACTGCCAACTACACCATTTATTCAACACACGTCGAGCCAAGCACGCGAACTGGGGGTAACGGAGTGAGAATACATGATGTGGACACGCGTCAGAGAGCGATTTGCTCTGCTGGTTGTGCCGTGAATCATAAACCATACCAGGTACTCAGGAATTCCTCGCCGAAATATAATACACAAGTTTCCACGTGGCTGCATGTGGTCAGCGGTGGGTGAGAGTTGCTTGCAGGATAAGTGCTGCCAGAGCGGGTACCCCACAGCAACATAGAAAAAAAAGAGAAAAGTGAACCACAGAGAGTAAAAAAACGGTGGGGCACACGCGGCTGCCAAACAACTTTTCAGCAAGATGAACAATGAAAACCGAACGAATATGACGGAGAAACAAGGATCCTCGCCGCTCGTTCCGGCACGGGGAACGAAAACCCGCGGAGGAAGCGCGAAGAAGGTCCAGGGACTGAACACCATATAACAGACATCCAGTGGACTCGGCTAAGGTCGTAGATCATGGAGGTAAGGCAACACAAGTAGGTTTCTCTAGCAGTTGGGACGTGTGACAAACCGGGGCCATCGACTACCCACAAACGAGGTATTCGCACAGAAGAGAACACGTAATCAAGGCATGATGACCAACCTCAGTGCCAGAGCAGGACTGGAGTCCGACCGAGTTTTAAGATATGCTACTAAGTCTCCAGGAGAGTAGAGCGGGCTTGTGGCACTTCAGTAAAGAGGCTCTCATTGGAGATGGCTAGATGGTAGGAGATTGCTTGTCCCTTGACCGATGCGTTGGTCAAGGAAATAAGTGAGAAGGAAGGGTGATGAAACTCTTCCGTCTGGAGCGGAGCTACAATATGCAAACGCCTCTATGTCATCATACCTTCTGCAATGGTCAACCGAACCGCAACAATACATCACTTTCTCAAACGAAAAAGCGAGGATAAAATAGAGCAGTTGAGTCATACGTACCACGTACTACTGCTGTCACGTTTTGTTGATACCACCGCATTTTTTCCACATCAGCTGCATAACGTTCGAATAGTTTTCATGAAAATAAGGCTACGTGCAAGGATGTGTCTCAAGTTTATTACGCTCGGGATTCTCTGTGCGCCGATGGCGTCCATCATCCTGGTCGTGGATATGCCCCACAGTCAACATTTGACTGCATGTGACGTGGACTTGGGCAGACACAGGTGAGTACAGGTCGGGTTTTTTTAGCTTGAGAATATGTTGTACCGTTGAAACTATTACAAGGATATATCACACGAACGAAACAACGTCAGTATTGGTGTCTTGATGACCCATTGCGTCCGCTGTTTACCCCTGCAACCCAACGAATGCAGACCCAAGACAAACGTAGCTCTTACTGGATGGAGGATGAAGACAATATGGAGACAGTGCTACTGCTGAAACCAATGTATTTTGAAGTATACTTTTTCTGGCGTAAACGAATAGCAGGCGGTGTATGTGCCCATCTGTGACGCGTTGGGATACATCGGCAAGTGAGACTCTGTGTACCGTCTATACCTGCTGTATCTCTGGACGCTTTAGCGCCGCTGACACGAACGGAAAACACTATCTGGTACAAAACAAAAGACTCCGTGTTTCAGGTGTGTTTCGCGCTCACGAGCGAGGGTGTTCTTTACGTCCCAACGTACGGAAGACAGTACGTTTCGGATGTGATGGAGATGATGTGGCTATGCATCAACAAAACTAACTGCGGTGGTAACACCGACAACGACATCAAGTCTATTGGTCTAATTGATCAGCAAAAGTGGGGATTTGCACCTAATTCAAACCAGCACGTTGAGGTCTATCGCGGTAACTGTGGAACTACGATTCACGGAAGAACGACTGTGATTACTTGCAACACAGAACTCTCAAGCCCAGACCAAGCAACCACTGACAATTGCTGCGTCCCGTGAATGTTAAACGCCCCGATGCACCCGTCTAAACCGCAGAAGAAACGTCTGGCCAATGTGTTTCACGTCAGCATCCCCCCAATATGCATGCCAAACAAACCACGCCTCCGGCGAATCACACAGTCTATCGCGCGAAATTGCCCGCGGGAGCACAGCAGCCGCACTCGAGGGATTGTCCTTGAACCATGCCACGTGCTTTAGTGGGCTCGAGAAATGTCAGTCTCAGCTTGAATGCCACTCCCACACGCGCTATCCGCAAAGAAAAACTCAGAATTCCGAAGGCGTAATTGGACGGGGGGATTATAATTGTCCAGCCTATGCGGGGTCATCCATCGGTGACAGCCCTGAAGCATTTTCTTGAGGATGCGTCGTAGTGTGTCCTTGCTTGCAAACTGTACGAAGTAACGGCGGGCGTCCAATTTATTGTTTCGGGAGGGGGGTGGGGGTGGAAGATTATTAACCCGTGTTCCCTTCCATCACAGACGGATCGCACTTATTCCACTCCGGTAACCTACCAAAAATCCAAGAAACAGTTCGGAGCGGCTTGTCTCGCCAGTACACGTACATTGGGACCTCGAGGTGTTAAAAACAAATTCAACTGTGAAAACAAGCATTTTGTCAACCTACGAACCCTCCTGAGCGACGAATGAAACTTGGATCGCGACTACTGCTGTTCATCCATAATACGTCTTTCTCATGCAATCATGAAGGGTATATTATAGTCATTGCAAGTACGAGCTGGTCGAACCAAAATTAGACGAACCATCGGCATTTCCTTTATCGTGAACTAATATTCATCAGGACTTGTAATTTAGAGGTACTAGCCGACCCTGACACGGCACTGTACGTGCGAAAGAAACAAAGTATACCAGGGGTTAAATATATATATATATATATATATATGTATATATGTATATATATGTTTTTATTTGAGGTTAAGTTCGACAATATATTGAGGAAAACTCAGAAACACCATAAACGATTTGACACACAATACGATATGAAAACGTCGCGCCCAATCAAGGCAAACATTGGTGTCGACATATAGATGAGCCTGTAAACCCACCAGAAGACCGAATTTAAGTTTGAGTGCTCATTAAACGAAAATTCAGCGGGCCCGACTGAGGGCTTACGTCATTGTTATGAGGCAACACAAGCAGGGTTCTCTAGCAGTTGGGAGGTGGGTCACAGGCTACCATCAAACGAGGAATTTGCACAGAAGAAAACATATTTTGAAAGCATAATGACCAACCTCAGTGACAGAGCAGGACTGGAGTCTGACCGAGTCGAGAGGTGCGCGTCTGCCTCTCCAGGAGAGTAGGTCTACCAAAACATGCCACGGCTATGCTATAAAAGCTGCTCACGCTATTGTTTCTACCACGGGTTTAGTGATCCTAGTCTGCGTACTCCCCGAACCGGGTAAAGGCACCCGGCGCGGGCGCCCTCACGGTTTTTTCGTCACCACTATCCCTGCGCGCTCGTGCGCTTTCGCTAGCCTACAGTCGGGCCGAGTGTGCGAGTCGCGGTGGCGGCCTAGAGGGTAAGTGCATGGTCCACTGTTACCTTGCTTTTGCGGCTCCGTCCCGCGTCGCCCCCCGGCGCCCTGCCCCGTTTATCGGGCGGCTTGTATGTCTGCGGGTCGAACGTCACTCTTTTATCCCGCCCTAGTGCCGCCGTTAGCTTCGGCACGATGGCTTTCTCAAGGTTCGCTATTGAGGTGATCAGCTGCCGATCGGGGCCAGGGGATGGGCCAGTGATGGCCGATGCACACGTGGTTGGAGAGGGGGTGGGTGCCGCGCGTGAGGAGTTCGTCTAGTGTTTTTTGGCGCGGGTGCGTTGGGCTTGATACGTGAGAGAACGGTCTTCGCGAAAAAGTTCGAGGCGCACGTGAGGACTGAAGCCAGCTTCGGAAGTGGCCATCAGCGAGGTTTGCCACGCGTGTTTGTACGGTGAGACGTTGGTGGGTGCGGTACGTTTAGCTTCGGCGAGCAGGCGTGCGTATGCTTGCGTGACGCGCAGTCCGTACGAGTCGACAAATTCACTACTGCCTTGCTGTAGGGTAGATACGGTGCAAGCGAGGAGGACGATGCGGTTACCTGGGCTAGACGAGTTGGTGAAATAATTCACCCACTCGTGCCAGTTGCGTGGCGCTCTCATTTCTACATCCTCCGTTCCTAGCTGTGCAATATCGTTGTCCGTGCGCCACTCTAACGTTTCGCGCTGCACTTGGTGTATCGTGTTAGCTGCCGCGCGGGTTACAAGGTGTGCGAGATGTCTCACAGCGTGGTGGTCAACAACCGAGTCCGGGGTACCGTCACGGGCGTGCAAGCGGATGTGAGAGTGGAAGAGTGACAAAATTTCAGGTACGTGTTCCATCGGCAAACCGTTCAATCTGAGGGGTGGGATATCCGATTTTTTTCATCAAAACAATTATGTGCTCGTTCTCGTCGCGCTGGTGATGTGTGCTCATGTTTGTACGTGTGGGGGTTACTTAAACAGCAGAGAGAGGTTGTACGTGCTGTGGAAAGTGTTTGTACAGCAGAAGTTTTACGTGCTGTCTGGGCGTCTGGTTGAGCTTGGGTAAGCAGGGAGGTACTGCTGCTGTCCGAGGTACTCAAGTGCTGTATGGGTGTGGCTGGGGTAGGTGGGTTCTGCACACGCTCAAAAACAAGGTCTAAGCTCTGTTGGGGCAGTGGTACACTAAACCTCTCCGACCTGACTCGCAGTCGGACCCCCCACCGGTGCCTTGCTCGCCGGAAGTACCAGCTCCATCACCCACGACGTCGGCGTGGTGCCTTCCGGCATTCACTTCTTCAAGTATGCGGCCGTCTCGATCCGGATAGGGTTGTGGGCGGGAAGGTGGCTCGGGACTTCGAGGACGTCCTCCGCCAGTCTTGACTCGTTTCCTAGAGCGTCCACACCAGGTGTCGCCGATGCCGCAGCGTCGTTGCTGGTGGTTGCTGATGTCGTGGCGTCGCTGCTGGTGGTTGCTGTTGTTGCGTCCTTGTCCCGGTCCCTCGGCTCCTCTTCGTCGTTCCCGGCAGGCCGTCCTTGATCAGGGGGTGCCAAGACGTTTGCCGGCGGCGAAGGCGTCGGCCCGGCCGAGGTCGTCGCCGCCTGGCGGGCTTTCCCCCTGCTTTTCTTTGACCGTGACCCGAGCGCGGCATCTTCGACGTCGGTTGTAGTCACGGTTCGAGATCCCACAGTGATCACCAATGTAAATGTCTGGTCTCTCACGGATGCCGGAGTCGACGTGGAGAAGGCGGTCATGCTGATCGAGTACTTGTCACGTAGCTGGTGTCGGTGCGTAGAGGTCGTCGCAGTACTGGTGTCGGAGCGGAGAGGACGCCACCGTGCTGATAGTCCCTTGTCAATCGGCTTGAGTCAGCGGACGCACGCTGGTCATTGCCCTTGTTCTGTTTAGCAAGGAGATGCTATCGCTTGTCGAGAGGGAGTCTACCAATCCGACCGTGGGGCGTGTGCCTCACGATCAGGTGCGGCGGAACTAGACACAGGTTTGGCAAAAGTGTTCTGGGGACGGATCAACGCCGTCTATGACGGATGACACCGCTCGTGACCCAGAATTGTATCCTGCGTGACGGATGACGTGTCTTTTCGCGTCTTTTCGCGCATGCGTGTCTAGGATCCGCTTTTGGTATCTACGACCTGTCTTCCACAATAAAACTCTTTATTTCCGTAAATCCTAGTCTGACCCTCTTCACAGCCAGATTCCTTCATTGCTGTCGCGTACAGCAGTGTTTGAGGGCGACGGGCTATTCATGGAAAAAAAGAGCGTTTTTTATGTCACCTTCTCGGGTTGTCGAGGTAGGAAAGTAATTCCTTATGTTTGTCGAGACAACTCGGCGAGATTAAATGCGTCAAGTACCGCCACGGTTCTCGGCTGGGATTCATGAAAAACATGCGTCGTATTGTACTGGCATCACACGTGCTTTCCCTGCAGCCAAGAGTGCCAGAAGGGACCCCCTGGCTGCCTGAAAGCAGCATAGTATAAAGGTCGAAAGCGAAACAACGCATACTATACACATATTCACGTTTTTCCAACTTGATATAAGCATCCTACATTAAGACCGGTGTGGGCTATTCGCGATCTGCGGCGCGGCCGTATTCGAAAGCATGATTCGGAACTAATCGGAATAAGTTCCGGATGAGATCGGATATCAGGGTTGCAACAGGATTGCCACCCACTCAGAACGTCCTAGCGCGCCCTAGAGAGCCCGCGACGACGCCCCACGCATCCCAAAGTGTAGGTTGGACTCATCCCGAGGTATGCGCGCAAAACTGAACTCAATCGGCCACAAGCAGCGCTCGGACAAGGCATCTGAAAAATAGTGTGTGTTTTCCCGGGCTCAGAAAAAAGCTCAAAGGGTGGGAATCCTGCAAAATGAAACTCGTTTAGACGTATTTGCGTTCAAGGCCAACTTGTCGGACACGGGACAGATAAGAGCTGCCGCACGAAGTAGGTACAGCGCGCCACGGCGCCGTACGCATACCAAAATGTAGCCTGTGTATACACCGTACTGCTGGCGCAAAGGTTGGCTTCATCGGCTGCGAGGAGCGCTCGCACGAAGCTTGTCCAAAAGGCTATATTGTTTTCCTGGGCACTGAAAGGCGTCGGGAATATGTGATGAAACCGCAACAAGAACGTCGTTTGACAAGTTTTTTTACCTCGACTCCAGCTTCTCGGACACGCCACGGATAAGAACTGCTGCACGAAGCAAGGAGAGGCCGCAACAGCATCGCAAGCATCACAAAGTGTAGGCTGTGTACACGGCGTGCCGCTGGCGCAAAGACGGGCTTCATCGGGCGCGAGTAGCGCTTGGACGAAGCATGTAGGAAAGTGTATATATTTGTTCCCTGCGCAGAAGAAAAGGCCGTAAACGGTGCATAATTCCTGCAAGATGAAACTAGTTTGGGCGTACTAGGTCTTAACTCCAACTTGTCGGACACGGGATGGAAAAGATCTGCCGCACGACGTAGGAACAGCGCCTCACGTCGCCGCAAGCATACCGAAGTGTGGTCTGTGTGTACACCGTGCCGCCGGCGCAAAGATGGGCTTCATCGGCCGCGAGCAGCGCTCGCACGAAGCTTGTCTAAAAGAGTATATTGTTTCCTGGGCACCGAAAGGCGTCGGGAATATGTGATGAAAC
>JBBMHQ010096329.1:0-10261 GCA_037834295.1 Postelsia palmaeformis | reverse complement strand
TGGAAACCCAAAAGTTACTCCGAGTACTACTTAGTTGTGTCGACATACACAAAGCAAAAAAATAATAATGAAAAAAAAAAGTGTCACAAAAAAACAGTGAGGTTGTGGTGATGCCGGGAATCGAACTCACGGCGTGTGATTACTTGACTCTGTTTCAGTAGTCTTCCCCAAATCCAAAAGTTGCTTAAATTTTTTGTCAGACTGGTATAATAGGTCCTATTGAAGAGGGCCCCAACAGCAGTAGTAATAGTACTCGAGGTTCTGTGCTGCTCATACTGCCAGTACTCGCAGTATGTATTTAGGCCGTCAGTAGAGTTGACACTGCCAGTTTAGGCCGTCAGTGCTGATACGGCACTCTGGGTACAAAATACCAGGTACCTCGTACCGGTACTCTTTATTCCGAATATCGGTGATTCGGTACAGGACAGCAGGCCCACGAATAAGAAAGAGCCTATTGATAACGACAACAAAAGAAGGCTCACTTTTTGGAGAACGCTAAAAAAATCGGCTAATACCAATGGCTCAGTGATGAACCCTGCACTAAATCCTACCAGTACTTGTATATATCATACTCCAAGTTGTTTGCAGATAGCTGGCGTTACGATAAGAATCTCAGGCTTGCTCAGAATACGAGTACCTGGTAAATGTTTCCTGTTGGCGGGCCCATTCTGCTGTGTGTATTTGCAGAACGGACTGGGAGATACTTTAGGTTGTGAAACGTTTGTCGGCGACTGATGTCTCAATGTTTCTTATAACTCCGCACGACACGCACCCGTGACTGGTTGGGGACCAATCGGGTGATTCGGCGCGGGTCTTCCTTGAGATGCTCTACCGCTGTTCATGGCTCTAAGTCAGCTTCAAGTTCACCAAGTATTTGCAGAAGTACTACGAGTACTGGTGGGCTGATGTTCCGCTGTCCGAAAATGTCACATTATCACCCGTACGGCAGTATGATAGCAGCAGCAACATGAACGAATTCAAATTGTTCACTTGGGTACCTGTAGGAAACGGCCGGAGGGGGTTCTTGTACAGGAGAGGGAACGAGCCGCTAGCAACCATCCTCGCGCCACCTACCTGGCACGGAAGCACTTGGAGCAATAATGGCGCACCGCTTGACAACAACAGCAGTAGTCAGATTTCAGATTTCAGATTTTGAATACCTGGTATGTAGGAGTTCGACATAAAATGGAAAGCACTACGATACCGGGGGAGATTTTACTTCTCGAACCGGCTGGTGCCCTCACCCTGTTCTCCGTGCTGCAGTGCGCCGCCATTCGCTAGATATGTTTAAGAGGTAAGAGCCAGGGGTATGTATGTTCCTGCCAGCCGTGATTTTTTCGATGCGCACAGCCTTTCCGTACTGAGATGGACGCGCTCCAGTATTTTCGTATTTTCTTACCAGGTACCTGATGTCGGGACTGTCATTTTCTGCGGAGTCGGTAAAGCCTGCGTTATCGATCTTTCTTCATACTCGTGATACTCGTGCGTATCGTATGCACGCAGCATTCGGTTGTCCAGCTTGGTACTTCTGTATCTTGTTCTCGCACAGCTGATGAATGTAGGCATGCCTATCCTCCACGACCGCATATACATACACTACAGGACACCCAGTGAGGAACCGGAAGGCTGTTCCAACCACAACATTCATTAGTCCCGCTCAGTACCCTCTATACGTTAGCCTATCTCGTGCGCCTCTGGTGCTTTGGGTACTTGGGCAGTTGTGTACGTCGCGTCAAGCTGGAGCCACGAGCGAGTGGGCATTGTCCTATCTCCCTCCTGCTGATGTGAATAGGGGGTGCTCTTTGTAGGGGGGTGTGGTATCTAGCGGTGATGAGCACCATGCACGGGATCCCCCCTAACTGGGAGTGTGTGATAACGAGGGGGTGTGGTAACGGGACGTCGGTTGCTGACGAGTGCGAACAGATCCCCGGCAGACTGCAGATTCCTGGGCGGGTGGTGATAACGTGATAACAGAGGCGTTACAGAGGGTGTACCAAAAAAGGGGGCGTGTCAACAAGGGGTGTAGTATTACATGAGGGTTTTCGGTCTGAGGCCCGTTTTTTTCCCTTTCTACCCCCACGCAATGTCGGTGATGGCAAGGCCCACGCTTGCACCGGTAAACTGGGGATGACAGCAAGAAACCCTGCCGTTCTGCAATCTTCGAGACCGGTACCGGTACCACACCCGGCGACGAAGCTCCCCAGGGTTTGCACCTCAGAGGCCTTGTCCCACTGAAAACTGACTGTTGATATTTTGATAGGAAACCTAACCTTTCTTGATAGCCCACACGCCCACACCAGGCACAAGAAATATTCCTTCATCGGATTCTGTACTATTAATAGAACCGTAGCAGTGCGGGTTGTTTTGTAACGACAAATTCCGCGATTGGCCACGAAACTACCGCACCGTATCCGTAGCGGTTACCGATATAAAACGAAAAAAAGGAGACATACTCAACTCTGATTCAGGCTGATACTGGCATCCATATCGGTGGGTGCTTGTTGTGGGTGAATGGTGTCCACCGGGTATGATAACTTTGGAAGTTTGATGTGTTTTCACGCTCACGTCGGAAGGGGGTGTGATATTCAAGGCACCCCCGGTGATGAAGTGACGGGCGAAAAACAACTACCAGGTATACATATATATGTACCCCCCGGTGTGCTTTGTTGAGGGGTGTATTGTTCGAAGGGGGTGTGCTATCATCCGTGTTATACGCCAATCGAACCCAATCAACCATTGGTTAGCATCAGTCTTTACGTCTCGTACCTCGAACACAGCAGTGTGGTTCAATTATCCTTATGGTAGTCGAAGAAGTGGTGAACTCCACTGGGGCGAAGCGCGGCGAGCTCCTGCATCGAGCGTCGCGGATGGTATGGTATAGAGGTATAGCCTGCAAGCCTGCTGCAGTTATGTAGGGCTATAACCCTGCCAGAACGATATCAGTTCGTCCACAAAACAAGCCTAATCACGGTCTACGTACTGTAGATAATACCAGGTAGGAGGTTAGGTCCAATATTCGCAGGTAGGAGGTTAGGTCCAATATTTGCGGGTATGAGATGGCACCAGTAAAGAAGAGCGATGTCATGCACAGCCGAGTCTACAAGCATGCGAGAACCGTTTGATGCAAACCCCACCTGGCAAAACATGGACCACTGGTACACGCGTCCAACCAACACCACAAGGACTATACGTGACCGCGCGCAATGCTACTGTAGTGGACCCGGTCAGTTTTCTCCATGTGCGCGCAGAAGTACACCTGTAGTACACCAGTGCGTAGCATCACAAGTTTGGTTGAGACAACCCAGCGCCCGGTAGATGATCAATGAAAAACCAAAGAATATCATGAAGTTTGGGTAGGACCACCGACCGGGGCAGGAGGCCTCACCCAATCTATTACTCACATTAAATGATCGACGGCAGTGTAAAAAATTACTGGTGTAAAATCGTCACCCAATCAGATGAACTCAAATTTGGCACATAATGAGGCGTGAAGAGTTGGTGGGATCAAGTGAGAAAATGAATGCCCGAGTCGATCACTTTGTAGAAGTCTAGCTCCCCTGCCAGAAAAGGTTGAAATAGGTACTGGAAAATTTACAGACCTTCCCGCTTAGCCTACAGGGTCAGTAGTCTTTTTCTGCAAAATCGTTTCAATCCCAGGTATTGGCGCCGCGCTGAAAACGCACTAAGCGCGGAGTTTATCCCGGGCGAGCCCCCCCTGTTTCGGGGCAGCAGGCCTCATCCAATCCAAGACTTACATTCAATGATCAGCGGCAGCGTCAAGTAATACTGTACAAAACATGGATTACGGACCTGTCACTCGTCCCCGTATTTCGTGTTTAGGTGGCAGGTTCTGTATTAGTCGCGTGTCAACGAGGGCAACTAATGCCGAATTCTTCCCGGGATGAGGATGAAAGCGCGCACCGTAGTATGGGCGGGAGGCAGAAGGGCTTGCTGTGTAGCCCCACGCCTGAGTTGCGAAAGGGAGAGGGAACCGGAGAAAGCAATGCAAAGATTATACATACCTGGTAGATGGAATGGGATGAGTATATGTACTGGTATTGAGGTATCATACGCAGCTACGAGCAAAGATGAATTTCGACGAAATCCTTGATCTCACAGAAAATGTTCTTTTATTTGTATACCCTGGTAATATAATACTGTACAAAACATGGATGACGGACCTGTCCTTCGTCCCCGTATTTCGTATTTAGGTGGCAGGTTCTGTATTAGTCGCGTGTCAACGAGGGCAACTAATGCCGAATTCTTCCCGGGATGAGGATGAAAGCGCGCACCGTAGTATGGGCGGGAGGCAGAAGGGCTTGCTGTGTAGCCCCACGCCTGAGTTGCGAAAGGGAGAGGGAACCGGAGAAAGCAATGCAAAGATTATACATACCTGGTAGATGGAATGGGATGAATATATGTACTGGTATTGAGGTATCATACGCAGCTACGAGCAAATATAAATTTCGACGAAATCCTTGATCTCACAGAAAATGTTCTTTTATTTGTATACCCTGGTACGTGTATACCAGGTGCTTCGTATGTGTCTTACGTACGTATATACGCACGGATTAATCCTTGTTCATTTTTTTCTTCGTTCGCTCCTGTCGGCCGGATCAACCCAGGTTTTCGCAGGATGACGTCTCCTCCTCGAGCCAGGTGAAGTCCTCGGTACAGCGAGGCTTTCGCGCGAAGCTCTTGGAGCAGTTCCCCAACTGCGAGGTAAGGACAAGAGCAAGGGAAGCCAGCCTGGGCTACACATGAGCATCGTACTGCTTCAGTGCACTATTAAGAAGTACGGGGGAATATGCCGTGGAAAATCAGAGCCAAACATTATGCGTGACGGTACGGGGATACGCCGTGTTCGGATCCGTCGTGAGTTCTGATCGCTGTGACCCCTCGTTGTATTAATAGTACATTATAATAGTCAGTAAGATAGTATCCTTGTCGCTAGGAACTCGCGCGGCAGGACTTTTGTAACTGTCGTCAACTTGTGTGCGTTGTTGGATCCTGGTCGGTCGGTCAGTCAATCAGTCGGTCCGTCGGTTGGTCGCTTGAGCCATCTCGAAAGGAGTCCCTATATTTTGGCGCCGTGTAAATCTGACACTCACATTGTGCAAAGTACTACCTGCGAATGTACATATCTTCACGTACAGGCGATAGGTGATGGATGTCGAACGAAGAATCGTACGATATGTGTATATATACGATATCGAGTGCCACAGATACATACATACAATATCGAGCTCGGTACAATATCGATAAATGAAAAACCAAATCGATATACTACTGTAGTATACACAATTTCGACAATTCGATGCATAATACCAGATGCCTTGTCGAAAATTCACAAGGTCAGGTTTCGTAGGGTCTTTGGATTTAGGGTTAGGGTATGGGTGTCCTACAGAACTCACAGAAGTTCCGGGTTAGGGTATAAAACCCTTGCAGAACTCACAGAAGTTCCGGGTATTGGTGCCCGAACGTACAGAACTCACAGAAGTTCCGGTCAGGTACAAAAACGTTGTACCGGTACCCCGGGTATTGTGAAACCGGGCGTCAAGAACTTACAGAAGTTCCGGGTACGGTTGTGAAGTTCGTACAGAACTCACAGAAGTTCCGGATACGGGTATAAAACCCTTACAAAACTCACAGAAGTTCCGGGTATTGTGGCACGGGCGTACAGAACTCACAGAAGTTCCAGGCAGGTATGAAAGGGGTGTACCGGTACCCCGGGTATTGTGGCCCGGTCGCACAGACCTTACAGAACTTCCGGGTACGGTTATGAAGGTCGCACAGAACTCACGGAAGTTCTGATTGTGGCACGGGCGTACAGAACTCACAGAAGTCCCGGGTTATCCCCTGGTAAATATTCACCTCAAGGGGGCGAAGAAACAACAATTTTACTGGTCAAACAAGCACATAAAATTCATTTCCCAATACTGCGATTGGTGAACGACTGCAAACACGACACACTATGCCGGTAGTAACGCGTTTATACCATGCACGTACCGTTGTAGCTCATTCCTGTTATAGCTGTCTTGCACGATTTTCACGGTAAGGACCGTTCCAACTTCATGGGAACGGCTTCCGCGGTCATAGGTGAAGTGCCGCCACCCCTGTCTGACGGAGATCCTCGAGAGTCTACAGCGTTCGTTCATATTCCCTTTCCCCGGTTACACAGATCGCAGCTAAATGCAGTCGCACGGATGTGTGTGTTGGTGTTCTCGTTTTTTGAGTGTGGTTGTGAGCAAAGCGGATGGTACAGTGTAATTTAGTCATTTCGTTTTTGATGTGTGTCACTGATGAGACATGACGACAGAGTGCACAACATCACTCCTCAACAAAGATGTCGGGAGACATGTCAAGCAAGGGAAAACACCCGTGTCAAGGGTGTAGGGCCGAAGTGTTCCACACTAAAACCTATTAGTTTGGTATCAGTCACGGCATGTCAAGGCAAAGCTGCTGTCTGTCAAGGGTTGAAAGTCCTGTCTCCCAATATATTTGCTCCTCAACGCCATCCTAATCTGTACCAGCACCCCGGGTATTGTGCCGAAGGGTCTTGCAGAACTTACAGAACTTCCGGGTAAGGGTATGGATGTCTTATAGAAGTTACAGAAGTTCCGGGTACGGGTATAAAACCCTTACACAACTCACAAAAGTTCCGGGTATTGTGGCACGGGCGTACAGAACTCACAGAAGTTCCAGGAAGGTACAAAAACGTTGTACCGGTATCCTGGGTATTGTGAAACGGGGCGCACAGAACTTACAGAAGTTCCGGGTACGGTTATGAAGGTCGTACAGAACTTACAGAAGTGCCGGGTACGGGTATAAATGCCTCACAGAACTTACAGAAGTTCTCTGTAGGATATTTCCCGGGTAAATACCCCGGGTATGGTTCTTTAGGTACCCTACAGAACCTAACCTTGAAAATTTCGGTGCCGGATCAGTGTTATAAATACATAAATGGCAGGGGGGCGGGGGGCAAAACGCGTTTGATGCGATATTATACACCTTGCACCAGCACAGCACAAGCACCCGTACGTGTAATTTTGTCTCTTCCCCCCGCTGAGCTTCGTTCGAATCGCGAATCGTGACACGTCCAAACGTAACGCGAGGGGTGGAGGTGGATGCATCCCGAGGACTACGTTTCCGCAAGGCCATGCGTGCCCTGTTCTATGATCAGCCGGGGTAGCCCAGTCAGTAGTAGAGCGCAAGACTCGGGTTGGCGCTCGGGCAAAAACCCGCCTGGAAAGACGAATTCGGCCACGTATAATAACACTCCCACGACGAATAATACTCCGACGACAACGATGATGATGCTGATGGTGATGATATTTTTTTGTTATTGTTTCTTACACACCAGGCATGTGGTGAAGGTTTTTGAGCCCCCCCCCATTTGGTGCATATTTCCTATTTTGCGACACACAGCAGTACTTACGTACAGAGCCGATATCGCACTTCGAGATTTTTGTGTAAAAGATGTATCGGAGTTTTTTCGGTACGATATCCAGGACTGTCGGCGACGAGAATAGATTGAGAAAAACCCATCAAACGCAAAACACGCCCCACCCCCACCACTACCTACCTCTGTACCGGTATCCTGTTACGATGCGGTCGATTGGATTCACCATTTGGGACCCCGGGCACGTATGTACGTATAGCGACCCTTAAATCAGAGGTAAGGTCCTCCCAACCTTGACCTTTCTATTACGGGGCACATACCATGGCAAATAGGGCCTGTGGTACACATAAACACCTATATATTCGCTATTTTTACTATTACGGGGAACCATAGTAAATAGGACCAAATATTGTGAGTACAATTAGTAATAGCGAAATATAGAGGTTTTTGTGTATACCGTAGGTCCTATTTAATATGGTCCCCCGCAATAACAATATTTGATCCTATTGACTATGGTCCCCATTAGTAGAAGCCTCTATTTAGAACCTTCAAAGAAGGGCGTGCACAGAGTGGCTCGCCGATGTGCGCGCGCGTGCCTCACACCCCCTTCCGTTGCACGTCGAACGCGTCTCCCCGTACCCAGCAATCCTGGCCTGCTTCTTGTGTGCGGCCGATGACATCTGGTGAGCTGTAATCGTGTACTTCGTACACAATCGTCGCTTTTTTCTCGACTTTTTTCTCCCCTTCTCGAATCGGATAGTTCCAAACTAAAAGAAAATAAACCTACCGACGCAAACCAGCCCCATCCCACCACTTCGCCCCGCCGCCGCCGGAGCCGACGCCGCCGCCGAACAAACCAAGCAACAACCCTCCTATCATAGTAACGACGAAAAATTATGTCAGGTAGTGGCGTAAACCCCCCTTTCTCCTTACCGCGCCGCCCAGCTATATATCCCCCCAGCCGTAGAGCGATGTGAAAGGATACCGACTTTCGCGAGTGAACACTGCCTCTCCTCCGTGTGCTATCTGGATGCCGCGATGATCGACCGTATGTGGTTAAGAGAATATCCAGTAAGATCACCCCCCCCCCCTCAACTCGCCGAACATCTCACGGCGCTTCGTGCTTAGTGAAGATCAATGTACGCCTGGTCGGTGGAAACCCGACGTTCTCCGCCCCGGTATTTTAGGGGTGCAAAGGGGTCTATGGTCATACGACTATATTCAGCCATGCATGATAGCGAGTTGCACCCCGGCCCCCCCACCTTACCACTACTTCTGTACGTTGTCATGCTGCCGGCGATGAATATGTGCACACCCCAGATAGGTCATGATCTAGATCGTCTACAGATAGTCTACAGATCATCTGGTCCCTCGTCGGCCGTTGTGAGAGGTTGTGCGGAATCTGTCTTTTAAGTACAGATCCAAACCTGGACGAAAAAATGTTGTAGATTGGGCAGATTATACGGGTTCCACCCGGTAACATGGGCTACTGTGGATCATACAAGACCATGATTACATCTGCCTTGAAAGATTTAGATCACGAACTGTGGGAATCGATGATTTGTAGATAATCTGTAGATAATCTGTTCGAGGTGTGCAAATATTTGAGAACACAGCAACGCAAGCCCGCCTCTACCCCATCGTTCCACCCCACCGCGCCGCCGCCGCCACCGCCACCACCGCCCGCGGCTCCCAGCCCTACCTTGAGGACATCTTGCCGAAGAAGGGCAACGTGACCATCGCCAAGTGCAGGGACCGGGTGTCCCTGATCTGCTGCGACGGGGTACCGCTGTTCTTCCAGCAACGGGACGGACACATCTTCCCGACACTCAGAATTCTGCACAAATGTGAGTTTTTTTCCCGTGTTTTGCTTGTTTCTTCTTCTCCCTCTCCTCCTCTCCCCCTTTTTTTTCTTGTGCTGTGTTGTGTTGTATCGTGTTTCTCCTCCTTATACCAGATTCTCAGGATACTGCACAGAGTGTGCGTTTGAATTTTCCTCGTTTTTTCTCCTCCCCGCCCCCTCCCTCTCTCCCCTCCCCCTCCTGTTTCGGCTTGTGTTCCTCCTACCCCTCCCCTCCTCCTTTGAGTTCCCCTCCTCCTTCTCCTTTTCCCCCTTTTCCACTTGCGTCCACCCCGATCCCTACATATCACACTCGTATGTAGCACTCGGACATTTTTACGGGCACGCCGAGTGTTGCACGTATCGAACAGATCAGATCAGATCAGATCAGATCATTTAAGATCAGACCAAAACAGAACAGACCAGATCAGATCAGATCAGATCAGATCAGATCAGAACAGACCAAAACAGATCAGATCAGATCATATCAGATCAGTCCCCCATTTTCGTGATCCAAACCTTTCACGGCGCAGATGCATCCCTGCTCTATATGCATCAACAGATACGCACGATATAAATACAGCAGTATATACAGTTTTTATAGAGAGGCGGGGGGAGGGATACTGTCTGCATGACACGACTCTTGCATACATAATTGCTGCCACCGCTTTTCTATATGCACAGTGGCAAATCCGGCTGCTTCGTTTTACAACAGTTCGTATATAAACAAACACAGATCTTGCATAGCGTATGACACAGTCATACTGGTACAGATAATACATACCTGGTACCTGGTAGATAACTTGATCATCTACGTACTACGAGGTGCTTCGTTATTCAGGACACAAGATGGACCCAAAAAGCCCAGGTATACCGTACGTATCCCCCTAATGTTTATATAACATATTCGGTTCTGATTACTGTTAGGGTTGCTAATTTGTGTTTTTGGGGCGAAAAAAGTGGTTTTTGGCCGTTCTGGGTTTGACATAATACATCATCGATGAACCAATCAAATCGTA
>JBBMHQ010096318.1:0-10261 GCA_037834295.1 Postelsia palmaeformis | reverse complement strand
GGGGGCGCTGAGCAGCTCGATTCAAGTAGTAACAATTGTTCGCTTTTTCGCACGTACAGATCGCTAGGACGGTAGAAGTCACAGAGTCATCAGCGTCAAACCCTTCGAAACCGTCGGGGTCTGTGGCTCTTGGACTGGATGTCACGTCGAGCGACGGGGTGAATGCTGGCACCGCCTCGGCCGGCGTTCTCAACGGCTACGCCAGATCTAGGGCAAAGGAACAGGTAAGTCGACACAGTGTCTGGTGCTGTACAAACTTTCGTGTGGCAGTGGTGATGGTGGCCAGTGATGTGCTCGTATCTTTGTCTTGCGTATACTGACATACTGCAAGGGGGTCAACGATTGCAGATTTGCAAACGCACTCGAGCACGCTTTTTTCGCGAAAACAAACGTTTTGGAGCTGGCGGGAAATCAAGGCCAGAACAAAGGCTGAGAAGCACCGGTAATGAAACGGGGCGAGAAACACCGAACAGCCACGACGAAAAGAAAACAAAGGCCCACCAGAGGGTCGTCGTTGTAAAGAACACGCGAACGAAGTGCGCAACTCGTGACGACATGCCCCCGATGTCGCGACAAACAAGTACAGAGTTATGCGACGGTGTACTATCAATATCATATAGTTGAAATCAATAGCCTACTGGCTCGAAGCATTAAACTACTGTCAGGCTGTCGGTCAGACCCATGTTACGGTAGGGGGGCATAGTTAAATTTAAACAAAACTGTCTTAGATGAAGAGCCCATCACAATATGAACTACCATAATGTTTTTCGATTCCATTGCAGTTCGACTGTTTGCTTCGCTCATGTTTCGAGTAATACCTGGTACAGCCCACGGGCGGAGATTTCTGTTCGTTGGGTGTTTTTCTGCCGCCACTTACTGTAGCTATGGCTTATCAAGTTCGATGCTCCAGTGCAACACCGATTCCCAACAGGATGCCAAGACACCATATTGGCAAACATCTACTCTGGTCGTGCGTCAATGGGGCTTGCACCCACCCTATGGATTTTCCAGGCTACTAGCTACTGTACAAAGTGCCACCAGGAATAGGAAACAAAGACTTATAGTGAATACCTGGTATTTTGGAGATTTTGAATATAGTCCCTTTCAAGGTATAACATTATATGATGTGGTACGAGTGAAATGAAAAAACTCTGCGTTTTTGTAGACTTCACTTGGCGGAACCGCCTCCATATCGTGGGAAAATGATGACACAGGTAACCGGTACGTCGGAAGGGGTGGTTGCAATGCCGCATCGCACCACGACGACCTCGACTCAAACGCCCTGAACCGTTCAGCTTGCATATCCTACTGCTGCTCACACTAGCGTATCATGCGACAGCGTGGGATACCAGTGTGACGATGTCAGAACGCAGAAACATATAAGTCGCCGTACCACACAACGGTCCGCGCTGCCGGTATGCCGGTATCACAAACAAAATACGACTGGTGCATCAGGTTTTCTTTCGGTTTTGGTTTCTTCTGTGGTTTTCTTTTTTCGGTTTCTCGTGCAATGTGATCAGCGTTGAAGCTTATTTCAGACACTGAGTGCTTGACAGCAAACCCGCAAACAGTGCCATCCTGTTGTTCTAGTTATATTAACAATATCGCCCATATTGCAGCATACATCCGAGGTCTAGGCTGCACGTTGTTTTCCTCTCCCCATTCCCTACAAACACCGCCTGTAATATCGCCTGCCGGTATGGTGGCAATGAAGCACAAACGACAATAGTGTGTGCCCCCAACGCCACCAACGCACCACTTATACTCTACAGGTGATCAAGCTCCTCGAATACATACAGCTCCAGCCCTCGCGGCACGGTATGGAGAGGGTGCTAGATGAGTTGGAGTGGACCTCTATCAAGACGAATAACGACGTTTTTTTTGCGATTTTCAGGGCGGCGTTCCGGTGAGACAAGAGGGGCCACCGACCCGCTGACCGATCCACCGACCGACTAAACGACCAAACGATCAACCCACAAAATGACCGACCAATCGACTTACCGGTCAATCGACCAATCAATCAATCCAACGATCAACAGACCAACCGACTGAACGACTGACCGATCGACCGACCGAGCGACCGACCACCCCACCAAATAGCCACTGACCGATCTACCAATCAACCCATTGATATTGGGGCTGAGTCTCGGTGGTGTGGTGTGCGAGATATTCGTCGCCAAGCTGTTCACGAATTCTACGGTAGGGGGTAGGGCCTAACTCTAGCGGGGCTCCCCTTTGAAGATTGTTATATGCGCCACTCAAAAAGTAATCTTGAGGGGGTAACGCAGATCCAGTATGAGACTCCTCGACGCAGGGGCCCTACTTCTTACTCAACAACCAACGCTGCTTGTGTGAGATGAAGTTCGATGCATATTTAGCTAACGGAAATATTTACAGCAAATCCACCGGATCAGATCTTTTTGCCTGTTTAGCTTCTCCTAGCCAGGAGCACCGTGGGTGAAAATCAAGCACACGTCAGTTTCGATCAGATCACGATTTACTGTAAAATCCTCAATGTTGACCCTGGCCTGCCGTTGTGGGGTGGGGTGCGGGATCGCCGTCATGCACCACCCTTTCCCGAACGAATATCCTGCACAGGCCATGCAGGTCGTATCTGGCTCCCACGAGGAGACATGATCTGCCGTAAATCAAACAGACAGAAACTATACGCCTGCCTTGAAGGATATACAGTAGCTCAACAGGTGGGAATCGATAATCAGCCCGATGTGCGCCGGTTTTGACCCCAGAAGGACAGCCTCTACCACAAGGAGCACGGCTCGTTGTGCGTGTGGAGGCACTCATCAAAACCATTGACTTAACTTTTTTTCCTTCCCTTCTTTCCTTCGTACATACGTGGACCTATTTGTTGACTTCTTGTTTCGCGGGTAGTGTATTTCGTTGCAAAACGTTTCTTGTATGGGGGCGCCCAACGATGGGGGGGTAGCTTTGTTCAGCCAAACAGTGTATTCCTCACCGACGCCCGACTGAGCTGTCCAACGAGCCGAACATCGCTGGAATAGCTTCTGTGCTTTACACCTTTCAGCCTACAGTATGTACCCCATACGCCTACTCGTACAAGCACAAGGTTTTCCTTTTATTCGGGGGTATGGCCGACTCTGGATCCCGACGGTGCCGCATAGTAAAAAGAACCAGCACCGCGGCCGTTCGTTCCCCGTCCCGGCTACCCGTAGGCAGGCACCGGGGGTAGTAGCGGAGAGAATAAAACAGCGCCCGAAGGTTAGAGTAGAAGTAACTGTTGACTGATCTCTAAAGGTGTGTGTAGATGGCACGGGAACACGTCGTTGGTGACTCAAGACAGCAGCAATCCAGAAACTCTTCTCTCGTGTTATTATCGAGCTGTCGAGTGACAGCTCATGGCAAAGCATCAAGGGACATTATACAGCAAGCTGCCAGACATGAGACGTCCCATTCTCCCGCTAATTCTACGTAGATGTTCCCCTCACACATAATACGTCATCGGTACATGGAACTCCTACTACAAAATGGATAATCTCCGTCGTATCTTTTTAGGACAATCAACATCCCCCCAGCTCAGTACATACCACCATACAAATTCCCTCCCTCCTGCTCTGTGCATGTCAAGGCACGACAACGCAGGGTGGATATACCTCAATCACAATGAAGTCCTGCATTCTTGAAGCACAAAATCCAAAACCCGAAATGAAATCCAAAACTGAAAGCTCATCCAATTTCCAAATCAAGAATCGATTTCTCAAATCAAACCTTCAAAACTCCCAATCAGGTATTCGAATCTTCGAGACAAAAACATGTTATTAATAATATCGAAAGGAAAAACTCTTTCTCACAACAAGCAAAAACCTCTCAAAAACTTCTTGAACAATTTCAGACAAACATCATTGCAGTCATGGAAGAAATGACACTACTAATACTGCATGTGGTCACACCAAAGAAATAAGAACTAGCGAAAATATAGAACACCAGAGATCGCAAGGAACCCCGTTCCCTCGAATGAAAGCCTCCTCCCACTCCCTCCTACCGCCATGGACACACAGATCGTATCGGTCATGCGAGATAGTATACATACTTCTTCCCAAGTAATTAATCTGGCGTTCAAACCATTGTACCCGAAATGAAAACCAACACAAAAACCTCCGACCTCGAAGCAGCATGAATATTCATCGGGAAACCTCTGTGGTAGCGAAAAGCCGCGTTGTTGAGTGGCTTTGTCAAGAAGGCTGTTTGCTGTTCCTCCGACTCTACATGGATAATACCAAACTCCACCTTAAAAATAAGCTCAAGCAAAACGTGGTGACGCACGTCGATGGGTTTCGAGTTCGACGTGCACACTGGGTTTCGCGCTAGGTGCCTTGCTTCCTCGTTATCCTCATAAACCGTAATGCGTGTCTCCCCAAAACTAGGAAAAAAAAAACTCCAGACATACCGCATGAATATCGCCTCCTTAAATGTTTTTGCCAGTGCCACATAGTCCGCCTCAGTGGTCGAGAGCGTAACGCATTTCTATGTCCTCAAAAAACAGCACACACACGCCCCCGCACACGTAACAGCCCCACCGGAGACTGACCTCCTGTCAGTGGTCTTGCTAGCATAGTCAGCATCCGCAAATGCTACCAATTCAAGTCCATTTCCCTTTCGGAACGTAATGCCGAAATCACTCGTAGAAAGCACGTATTCTAAAATACCAATCGCTGTCTTCCGATGTATCTCTTTTGGCTTGTTCGAATACTTCGCTACCGCTCGCACCGCGTTCGCAATATCCGGTCGTGCTTGGTTCGCAAGCCACATCAAGCACCCCACCAACTCGCGAAAAGGCCAGTCACCCACGGGTTCATCCTCGTCGAACTCCTCGAGTTTTAGACTAGTCGAAAGTAGGCTACCCCTCCCAGAACTAACATCAAACCTTGACGCGGTATTTTCAGCGAAAGCCTGCTGCGAAATCGTCAACGTATCAGCATCCCAATCCCTCAAAAAACAGCAACCAGCATACCACCCCAGCTCGCCCAGGTAATTGATCGGAACGAGACGGTTCAGATCTTCACAGAACTGATCGCGCCTGGCCTTGCGCCCTACAGCGAACAAATCATCCACATGAAGTTCTGTTACGATGGGGACAGAGCCCGACTCGACCAATCGCATGACACACGCATCAGCTGGGCTCTGCTCAAATCCAAGACGCTTCATGTGAGTGAGTAGGGGGTTGTGCCACGACATCGACGATTGTTTTCGGCCGTAGAGACTGTGGTTCCACCTGACTACCTTACCGGACATTTCGCCGCAACCGGGGGGCAGTCGCATAAAGACATCCACTTCCAAACTCGACTGAATGAACGCTTGTTCAGCATCAAAAAGACACAAATGCAAACCCAACTCGCACGCAATAGCACCCAACAAACGAAACCAAGATACCGCAGGGGTGGGTGCAAGAGTTTGAAAGAAATCAGTACCCTCACGCTGCTTAAAAACTTCGTGCCACCAGTTTCGCCTTCGCCCGGACCACTTAACTATGCTCGTTGGACTTCCAGGCGAACACCCACTTCGCCGAGATGACGTTCAGTTCATTTGGCTACTTCTCCGCCCCAAACATCCCCGCGTTCGCTAGTCCATGATACTCCTTCTCCATCGCCTGCCTCCAGATTGCCGAATACTCGTCCGTACATGCTTCAGCATACGAGTTCGGCGTTGAAAGCTCACTCCCCGGTTGCGTGGGAAGGGGGGGTTCTCGTACGGTGGGGCTTGATGGAAAAGTGTATGACCTATACTTTCCCTCGCTGCCACCAACGACAGCAGCTAATGCCCCACAGCCTCCCGGTGACGCGCAGTTTCCCCCCTTGTCCTGCCCCTCTGCACATCAGCATCCTCCAGAGTCGGGGTGAGGCCACCCAGTTCCTGGTGCCTCAAAGTCTCTCCCCTTGTCCGGCCTTTCTGTACATCGCCATTCTCCGGGTCTGGGTTGTAACTACCCAGCTCCCAGGCAGCACGCTGAGAAAGCTGTGGCTGCGGCGACTGCTGCGGCGGTAACGGCGGCGATGACGGCGGCGGCGGCGGTGACGATGGCGGTGGCGGCAGCGGTGACGGAGACGAAGACAGCGACGGCGATGGTGACGGCGACGGCGGTAGCGGCAGTGGCGGCGGCAGAGGCGATGACGGCGGTTGCGGCGGTAGCAGTGGGGACGGTGACGGCTGGTCGGATCCTTCGCCGGCCTCCCCCAGCGGTTCCGGCGTGCCCGTGAACGGCGGCGACGGTGGTGACGGCGGAGAGCACTCCCCGTCGGAAGGCAGTAGCCCCACAAACGGTTTCCTCGGGTGCTCCCAAGAAACGTTGCTGGAGTACAACCTCTGGCCAGACAGCAAACAGCAGACAGCAGCAGGATCTTACAGCAGTCTGTCGAGTGATGTTTTCCGCTGTTCAGGTAAAAACAGGGCTTCGCCTTAAATCCCGTATTCAGGGCCCTCCTCACGTGGTGGTAGCCCGGCTTCAAGAACGAAAGAAGCCGCGCAAACGGTGGCCTCCCGTAGAAACGCCGGTACGGAGAGTGAAAGTCCGGCTTGTCCCTCACCCCCGCCGTCAGTTGAATGACGTCGCTCGCGTACTCGAAGGCCTCGGCCCAGAGGGGTTGCGTTGACGGCATCTTTACGTCCCTGAACGGGCGGGGGGGCTCCAAGCGTGACGCCATCGCGAGCTCCAGCGTCATGGCTATCCGGTGCTCGACCACGCCATCATGCTTGGGAGATCCGACGGGCGTGTTCTAGCGTTGAATGCCGTAGTGGTTGAGCATCGCCACGAACTCCGCCTTGACAAACTCGGTGCCGTCGTCCGTGCGGAGGCACTCCATGGTGGACGGACGACCTTTGGCGTTGATGTCGGCGAGGAATCCGGCGAAGACCGTTGGAACATCAGACTTTCGGCGCAAGAGATACGGCCATCCCAGCCGCGAGTAATCGTCGACGATCATCATCAAGTACTCAGCACCGCCCGCAGACGTAGGCTGCTTGCCCGATAGGTCCACGAAAAGGCGCTCCAGAGGCCTGGTGGAGCGGCGCTCGGTCGTCCACCGCATCGCCATCCTCCTCCCTTTCGCCTCGGAACATCCGGCACACGAAACCAACTCTCCAGAAACCTTCATGCTTATTTGGCGGGCCGTCTTACGAAGCGTATCGGCATGGGAGTGGGCAAGGGAAACATGATGATCGTTGATATCGATCCTCCTCATCTTACCGGGGGCCCACATTGCGGGTGCGATAGGGGTCTCAACAATCCGTGTAGCCTGAATATATGATCCAGCATATCTACGTATGAAAGGCTAACCCCCATCCAACAAATGAGCTCCATCAGCATTGAGCGTTACAGGGCATTTCGGCATGACTGCGTGAAGCGAGAACAGGCTAAAGCGGAGTTCGGGTACATACGCTACGTCCAACAGCTTGACCTCTACGTCACCTTGCTGACTGTCACCATCGGTATACTACCAAAACATTCGACCTTCAGTGACCTCATGTCACCTACGACCAAACAACTCCTGCTGGGGGGAGGGGGGGAACTGTCTACTATACCCAAGGGGTTACCCATCACATGAAAAGTAGCATCAGAATCCGCTACCCATTCCTCTCTCTAATCCCTCACAACAAAATCATGATTACCAGCCTTGCCTTGCTGCGCAAACTGCGCGGTGAGAAGAGGCGGGTCAAACGTAGGCGTGAAGTTGCCGTTGTTCGCCAGGTCAGGGGAAGGGCTCGAGAAAGGCTGAGGCGGGGAAGCTCCGGCTGAGGTATACCCACCACTGCCGTAGGGTGCGGTGTCTCCTGTAGTCATCCACCACCGTAGTACATCGAGGGGTATTGGGGGGAAGCAGACGGGACCGCAATCTTCGCATGCGTGGGGGCAACCGGGTATTCTTCGATAAAACGCCCCGGCCGGTTGCAACGAGAGCAAAGCCCCTTGACCCCCCCGGTTTACCCCCCGGTCGGGGATCCCAGCCCGTCGGAGCACCCACCAGCGGTTGGGGCATCGGAAGCATAGTTTTACGCGGCGGCTCGGTAGGTACCCAGCCCATCGGTGGGACCTGCCCACCGATACCGAACGGATTTGGACCAGAGTCATCCCAACGGTACCTGCAGGCCGCTGCATCCCAACGCCAATGAGGACCAGTATTGCCCTGTGATGTCGCTTCGCCTCCACCTTCACCTCTTTGCTTCGGGTGATGGTGCTGCTGCAGCTGTGGAGGCTGCTGCTGCTGAGGTTGCTGCTGCTGCTGCTGAAGTTGCTGCTGATTCTGGTGCTGCTGCTGCTGCTGGGGTTGCTGCTGCTGCTTCTGACTACCCTTGAACCTCCCGCCTCGCTTGTTGTCTTCCCTTTTCAGCCTGGACCCGCACCTCCTTCACCGGTAGCTTGAGCAGCTCCAGCGTACAAGGCATGCGCATCTCCTACCCCTTTAACACCCAACGCCTTGGATATCATCTCCCTGTCAACCCTGTCATTCGCGTACCCGTCACGGATGATCTCATCGATCTCGGAACGAGGAATGGACGGGTAAGATAGGATGGATTTGCTCTGAATGTTGTAGAGCGAAGAAACGTTGTTGACAATGTGTCTGTTGACTTCTTCCACGCTCTTCCCACTATCTAACATGGCCAACTAGTCAGCTGCCTGGTCTATCCTGCCCAGAAATAGTAGGGGGTCTTCACCCTCTACCATTCGGATGGTCTCAAATTCCTCTTCGAGTCTGTGGGTTGCGGCAATGGTTTCGGGCATGCAGTATTTCTCCACTGTAGTTTCAGCCACGCACCGCTCGGTGACATAGCCTGCTGCATGCGGAATTCCGCGATATCGTATCCTGCCATAGACTCCGTCATCAAACCATACGCAAAGCGCGCATCTCTAATTTCTTGCTTCGTGTGTCTCTGCTCCAACTCCACCTGAGACACGTTGATGTCTCCTACCATCACTGAGTTGTCCGTCATTTTGAGTACGTCCAGGCAACCAAGCGATGACATGTAAGCCTGGAAGCTGTTGCGCCACATACCACAGTGGGGTTTTATGTTATTAAACGTGATGGGTCTCCACTAATTTATACCGGGGCGGGACGAAAGGGAAAAAAGCGACGCGCCTGATTGGGCTTGTTTCCCTGGTGTTGGCATTGAAGCAGCCGCCGCAGCAGTAGTCGTCGGTGCTGCATCTTCTCTCCTCACCCCACCGACCCTTCTTCCCGCCTCTGTGAGAAGCGCGTCCCTCTGGGGGCGCAGCCTCTGCTCCTTCACTGTCCTCTGCAGGACATCAATCTCTTGTCGCGTCTCTTGAATCTTCTCCTATGCGTCGACGTTCGCGTCCACGCTTTGCCCATCTGAAACAGGCTTCGCTTGGAGGAGGTTCCTGCCTTTCTAGGCTGGCCTGGGCTACGTTTGTTTTTATAGAAGATCACCGGCTCACTAGTGTGTTGATTGATCTCTAAAGGTATAGGCACAGATGGCATGGGAACACGTCGTTGGTGACTCAAGATAGCAGTAATCCAGAAACTCTTCTCTTGTATTATTATGGAGCTGTCGAGTGACAGCTCATGACGAAATATCAAAGAACATTTAGCAGCAAGCTGCCAGACATGAAACGTCCCATTCTCCCGATAATTCCACGTAGATGTTCCCCTCACACATATTGCCTCATCGGTACATGGAGCCCCTACCACAAAAGGGATCACCTCCGTCGGGTTTTTCTAGCACAGTCAACAGTACGGTACAAGCGACACCGACCAAGATGATCGACGCAATTCCTACAAAGGGTTGTGCGGTTCGCTTCTATTTCTTCGATTCGATATGAGGGTTTGGGCGTGGTATGGAACTGCCCAAGGGAGAGAAACCTCAGAAGGAAGAATTAGGTGCACCCTTACTACAGCAGGCGTCGATACAGCACCAAACCCTGCTGTACTGCCCCCTTGTATACTGGCTCTGCACCGCACACGTGTCTTTTTGGTGACTCGTAGACCGGATTAGGTGTCGGCACAAGTTTCCCCCCCGCACAACCGGTTCGCAATGTGCATACCGTAGAAATGGTTAATGGATCCAGATATATGTAGGCAGGTACCCCCTACTTTGGATAACGCTTGTGTAAAGACGGGCCTTGTTGAGACATCGAACGATGTAGCACTCCGTTAGGCGTACCATATTGAACGAGTGTCGACCCAGACGGGGTTGGCTATCTAGCCCAATGTATCCCCAGAGACAAGGTTGTATCCGCACTGGGCAGGGGTTGGAAAGGGGGGGAGATTCCCGG
>JBBMHQ010096306.1:0-22825 GCA_037834295.1 Postelsia palmaeformis | reverse complement strand
TCATCTTCTCCAGCACCTCGATTTTCTCCTGCATCATCAGCATCTTCTCAATGGCCACGCTTGCTTCCTGACTAGACGTGCCTTCTGAACCAGACATGCCGGAAGGTTCCCACCTATCTAGGTTAGCCTCGGCTACGCTTACCAACAGCAGATCATCGGTTTCACTAGTGTGTTGATTGATTTATAAATGTATAGACGCAGCTGGCACGGGAAGACGTGGTTGACCCCGGACATTAACACGGAACTTCTTATATAAGTTATATATCCGTGCCGTCGAGTGACAGCAGGTGGCGACGCATGCACGTAATCATCTACCATATTGCAGGCCGTATAAATCTCCCGTTTTCCCCGCAGATTATCCGCCTACACTTCCCCGTTCTTGTAATCCCACATCAATATGTGGATCTCCCTAGTACTAAATGGAACATTTCCGTCGTGTCTTTTGACCACAGTCAACAAAAATCTTTTTATCGAGTAAGTCAACTCATATTCGAAGAGACAATATCTATCTTTCTTGCAAGTACGTGAAAAGTTCCTCGGGTATAAGCATATGAAAGGAACTGCTGTTGTGGTGGAAGCCCAAGCCCAGGACAACTACAGTAGGACAGCAACAACACGATACAAAAATATCACATAGTAAGCAGTGTAGTGTGTCGCGGTAGGTTGCCCTCTTTACGATCGCAACGCAGTAAATCCCATTAGCTTCCACGGCACGTGCAGCGGATGTTTCGTTCATTAGTGTAAAAATTTGAACAACATCGACGTGCATTCGTAAATATGTACGGCAAACGAAACGATTGGCATAGGGTGCCTCTCATCATCGTCGAAATGAAATCCATAAAAACGTTAAGGTCAGGTAGACAATGCTCATGCGAAACGAATATGAGGAATAAGGGGGAAGAAACCATGTTATGACGGGGTACACAGTCTTCGAGCCACCTCACGGTAGGGGTTGCACGTTCTAGGTCAAAGGTTAAGGTTTCTGACCGGTTAAGATGAAAAGTTTAATCGTATACTCGTTTTAGGACTACGTAGCGCATACAAGTGCCGGTCGGGTGGCAAAAACGAATTTCTTGCAACCATTGTATCGTGTGAGGTGTTGAGCTCGTAATGTTAGGGGCTCCGGAAGGTCTGGTGCACCCCTATTATGGGGTGGCTCCTTCTTACCAAGTGGAAGTATTAGTCCTTGCCGCAATCACACCCCAGGGCGCTATCACAAGCGAGCTGCGCAATGTCCAACGCGTAGCATACCGACACGAAATTTGATCAAGCGTACGTAGTTGCGGGTAAAAACATCCACGGCAAAGCATGAACCCGTATGCCCCTACGGCAATGGCAAAACCAATCTCTACAGCTTTAACAGCCAGGTTCTTCCTTGTTTGAGCAATACACGTCCAGCTTCACGATGGATATCTGCCATTGCTGGATACATCATTCCCACCGCCGATCTATGCTGTCCACTGTCACAGCGACTCGCCAACACTCTAAGAGCATCTTTGGCCGTCCCGTCGAGTAGCACTTCTGTGAGGTAATAAAAGGGTCTCGGCAAACAACTTGTCTAGTCCGGCTGTCTCCATCTTTCGAAACTTCGGTATATCAGGACCGAATTGCCGCGTATTGTCGAGTCAATGAACCTGTTAAAAAGCCGCTGAAGAAATAAACAGCGAACCGAATACATCCCGGGAGGTTCTTCGTGTATTTTCCCCGATGTTTTCTTGCCAGAAGCGCTCTTCAAAAAAAGATGACTGGGTGAGAAATCGCGTCTCAGCTTATTGGTGAGCCGCCTTTATCATGAATAATAAAATTTAATGCCGAAACGACTGCGCAAGTGGTGCAAATGCTCGGCAGAAGCAAACTTCAAGACATACCTCAAAGAAAGCCTGGAACGCTGGCGATCATACCACCTCTCAAGGTCCCCACATCTGCTCAAACTGTTGCTGTTACTACAAGATGCTCCGGTACACCTCGGACAAAATCCAAACATGCACTCGAGTTTTACGGAGAAGGGCTCAGTAAGCACTTACTTCACCATCGGACGATCTGAGGCGTTCTACGATAGAAGTTCACCCCAACGTTTTTGAAGCTCCTCACTTTGGGAGCTCCCTGCCTCACTCGAAAACTGGTTTCAGCAAGAATCAAAATTCACCTCGATGAATATTCCCATGGCCCGAGTATACGAAAAAGTCATTTTCCGAAACAAAATTGGCACTCCCGACAATTTTGGGTCAAGGAACCCCGCCATTCAGAGAAAAAAACGGCGGAAATGTGTTACCTCTATCGCAGAACGCGCCATCTATCTACCATCATACAGTACAGTACATAGTGCTTCTTGTTACAATATTCGCCGACAGTGCGGACGAGCTTTCATTTTAAGGCGGCCAGGGTCGAGGCGGTGACTAGGCCACTCTCCGTCGAGTCCCCACTTTGGCACGTCCCACATCCCGCCACCTTGCTCTTGCTCCGAATTTCGTCACCTGATGAGCAGGTAGGCATCCCTCATGACTGACGCATACAGACGATGAAAAGGATGTAGGTACGCTCCATAGTCAGATACATGATGCAGGCGTCACGTGAAATACGCCTGCTGCAAACATGCGCTATTTCGTTCTCAGCATATCGTTTGCAGTATCCCGCTACTACTGTGCTCCCGGCGAAATTTGAGCCTAGAGACCTCTTGCCGAACTCGCACAAGCAACGTCGGCCACGAGCTGTTCAGCGTTCATTATACCGTTCTCAACATACTGTTCGCCGCCGTAAAACCTCCATCGTGTTTATGTCGGCCATGAATCAGCCAAGTCGTGGAATAACTCGACGCCAGACGTGCTGACGGGATCGCATCATCAAGGAAAGCAGTCAACGACACATGTTTCGTGCTGCCAGTTGTACCAGCCTGTTCGAGAAAACGCCTATACTACCGAAAGTACTCGAACAATAACCCTCACCCTCAAGGGAAGTATTCAGTCCGAGGGAGATCACTTTGACACCGTCGTAGAACACGAGTCGGCAAAAATAAATTCGACAGACGTGTTTTTCATGACTTTACCAAAAACGACACATTGCGTTGTTCCATTATTACATTTTTCGCCCGTCCGGTTCGGTCACAGTTGTTGCCAAACTTATTATTTTATCGTCCACATGGGCCACCTCAAGCAAAACATAAAAGACCACTGCTGTGTCGTCTTTTTGTGTGACCATGAAGAACAGCTCTGACAAATTTCATTCTCCATCTCGCTTTTTAGATCAATGCAAAACTTTGAAACCGAGACGTTCTCAGCTTTTGCTGGAACCAGCTCGTGAAAGAATATTTCAAGATGACCGGTGGACTAAGACGAAGCAAGGAATACCCAAAACAGCCCCGAGCGACAGGCTATGGATGTGCGTTTGATATTAAGACTGAGGAATGTTATATTGCGCGCTGAATGACAACAATTTCTTGACAGGTTCTCTTTCATGTAGTGCCTGGCACTGCAGTACCAGGTACGTATCAAAGATAGAAGAATGGACGAGCGCCGTCATTGTCGTAACAGGTAAGGATAATGTCAATGAAATGAGATATAGTTTGCCATGCGAAACATGGCTGATCACAAGCGCCGTCATTGTCGTGACAGGTAAGGATAATGTCAATGAAATGAGATATAGTTTGCCATGCGAAACATGGCTGATGACAACCATGCAAAGCCCTCGTACGTGCGTCTAGTCGTCGTGTTTCCGCGCCCATCCCGTGTCGTACGCGATACAACTCATCAGAGTCTACCCTATATGTACTCCAGAAACAGGGGAAGGACAGCAGTTCACTCCCTTTTAGAGGAGCGTTTGGGTGCGATCCATGCTGTGGGTCAGGCGTGGCGACAGCTTGAGGGTTTAGCCTAGGCGGGTGTGAATACAGCACGAATTCCCGGAGTTTCTTCGAGACACCCCGTTTTTGGTAAGGATGGCTAAATTGTTCACCGAACGGTTCGGGATATATAGCCCATCACCTACATTCGTAGACAGCACTGATTCAGCACTTGGGGTTCCCTGTGCGAGGACATGTGTATTATTGTCAACGTGTTGCCACGCTGCACCACGTGTGGTGTACATACTTGTGTGAAGCGATACCGGTATAGTCAAGTTGAGTATATTCGGGCGAATACTGTCGCGATGGGTCCAATCTCGGGTATAGGGGACGTAAGTTTGACCTCCAGATAATTCCTAGGTCCTTTTGGATCTGTTGTTATTTCGCGTTTGCCTTTTTCGGCAGGTATCGACTACACGCCCGCTTGGCGTCAGTCGAGGGGGTAAAGCGATACGTCTGACTCCGCATCTAGCACACGGTCTGGTTTGGACGGACACCCCTGATGAATATAATATCGTGCTTACAGAGGTTGGCCATCACTAGATTAACCTGTGCGTATTGGCTATCTTCGCCGAACCGATCTTATGAAACGACTGCAACCGGCCAAGAAAACACGGCCGATCATGTGCTACTTGGTTGTGACATACGTTTGTCGCTTGACGACCCCGCAGACACATGCATGACCGCAGGCTGCCATGATATCGTGTAGTGTCATATTTCACCTGGATTAGTGCTACTGTACTGTGGTACATTGTGTAGTCGGTGAGAGTGTATATGATGTGGGGTAGGTGTACAGTATGCGAGAGAACATGAACCATCCTGTAGAGTATATTTATGTGCTATCATGTGCGTAGGTATTGATAGTGGCTCTATTAATAGTTCTAGGCCCATTCTCAAGGGCCGAGCAACCGAAACATGCACCAGTACGCGTCACCTCTACCCCAACCCTGCGTGCGGCTCTTGGTGAGTGCGTGTGTGTGCGCGCGTTGAAGAAAATGGTGTCGCGTTTGAGCTGGACCGTAAATTCCCCCGGGTAGGTCGGAGACATCGATAGCGACCAATAGTGAACCTCCGTCATGCCTCTCCCTGGCGAGTGCGTCATCTGGTAGCAGCAGCAGCAGCAGCAGCAGCAGCAGCAGCAGCAGCAGCAGCAGCGGTTGATGCGTGCTTCGATAGGGGTAGCATGTTTAGGCCGAACGACCACCGACTGGCTGGTGTTCCTGGACGCAGGAACTGCCGGTATTCGCCATGATCGTCGGAGGCGTACCTCCGCCTGACAGTATAATATTTTTTTTACCTAGCTCGTAGACTGCTGATCGGGTTGCACGTTGAATTCGTTATCGATGCAGGTTTTGAGCTGGGTACGTATAGCGCCTCAAATGAGGCGGGAGCCTCACGAGGTGATGGGTGTACAAGCCCTTGTCGCAGCGAGCGTTAAAGCTGTCTAGTGCCGCATGAATTCGGTGCCGATGCAGATTTTGGACTAGGTACGTATATCGCCTCAAGTGAGGAGGGAGTCCTACGGAATGACAGGTGTACAAGCCTTTATCGCAGCGTGCGTTAGAGCTGTCTGATGCTGCCTAAGGTGTATTGTGGGTTACGACAGCACGGCCGTGGACCCCCCGGTGTCCAACGAGCATCGGCATCGAAACATCTGTCAAGCTTTGTGTATTCAAACGCTAACATGTTCAGCTCTAAATATGTATCACCAGCCAGTACCGAATCCTACGCAAGCGTATACTCACGTGACCTGTGGACGACGTACCAACAACGTAGGTGGGTCGCAGATCGTGTGATGTTTTCGATCTTGGTCAATAACGTCGGTAGGCGTTACCCCTGTGACTCTACAGATTAGTTTTTCGGGCAGGGGCGCGTTTGCATCGCCAGCTTTTTTTTTATCAGCATCAAATAGCAACAAATGATGTGCGGTTGACTGAAGTTTGACAACCTCCGCTGGTTGGCAGGGGCGATGCGTGCTTCGTTTACTGCCTGTAACAAACTCTAAATACGCCGAAGTGTTCGGATGAGGCCGAACCACCGCAGGTCCCTCGAGTAGCACCGGCCGAACAGCAGTAAAACAAAATCACCAACCCAGTGCATCGGAAATGGTTATTCTGGTAGCTCGGAAAGCACTCCAATAATACAGTTTCCCCAGCATGTATCTAGCTTTGGACAAAAACCGCCTCGTTTGACTACCCTCAGGGTACATTCTCAAAAACATAATTGCCCTTTGCACGTCTGGGTACGAGTTTGCGTGATTTCCAACAGCGAGATAAGCAACATCCCGTTTCAACGACGAGCACCAAAGAAACCGTTAAAACAGATTTACATTCGTCTCGCAAGGCCAACCGATATGGCCTCCACAAACGACAGAACTGTAACGAACTACCTATTGAGAGTGATCCTTCAAAACGAAAGCTCGATTTTCACGCGGAATGGAACGCCCTGTACTGCACTTTCAAATGAGCTACAATATCTCTTCTTGCTGTAGGTTTCTCTCATCTCTCATATTGCGATCAAGCCCATCTTCGAGGGAACCATGATCGGGGCAGTGCGTAGGCTGTTCCTCGTTGAGTCCCCACTTGGATGGTTACCGACAACCCGCCGTATTGCATCCTTTGTGGAGGTGGATCATCAGACCGAACGGCACATCGCCCTTGTGATGGGCGCATGCAGAAACCGAAGCGTCGATTGCTACACCCCACTCTGGAAACCGGATGCAGGAGTCCTGTGCGCACTGCTTGCTTCGAGTGTACACCATACCACTCTCCGCGTACTGCCTCCAATACACAGGCTTCTTGCTGCCGGCGATGATACCCTCGGATATTCTAGGCACGAGCTGTACAGCGTTTGCTGCGAACGTCCACCATACCGTTCTCTGCATGCTGCTTGGAGTTCACCTGCTTCTTGCTGCGGACGATATTGAAAACCAGCCTTGGGGCACGAGCCATGGGAACACCGCCTGCTGCAAACGTCCATCATGCCGTCTTCGGCGTGTTGGTTGCAGCACACCGGCTTCTTGCTGCCGACGATATCGAAGGTCGGGTGCCTCGCGCAGGAGTCACACAAGCAACGCTTGCTGCGAACGTTCGCCATGCCGTCATCAGCATGTTGCTGACAGTACAGCGGCGTCTTGCCGCCCAAGACGTTGAACCTTGCTTGCACCGTGCACGAATGATGTGAACAACGACTGTTCAAGACATCCAGCATATTTTTTGTCCTTAACATGCTGCTTGCAGTAAGCCGGGTTCTGGCTGCCAACGTGACTTAACATCGAGCGCCTCGTGCAGGAGTCATGTGTCCAACGATTGCTCACGACGTCAACCACTGTCTTCTCCAGCATGTTGTCTGCAGAACGCTGCCGTCTCGCTGCTCTCGGCGTTGAAAAATGGTCGTCGCTTGCAGGGGCCATATGAGCAGCGCCCCATACTCCCCTCGAGTCGGCGTGGCAAGCCTAGAGCGGCTTGGGAGGCAAGGGTTCCGTGGCAAGATGCTCCCGGCCAAGGTAAGGACACCTGTCGTTCTTAAAGCAAACATATATACAGGCAAAGATGTCGGTTGACGGTCAAGGTTCCGCCTGCCAAGGCCCATAAAAAAATGAATATACTAGTTCTACTGCGGGAGCTGCTTGGCAGATTGTCTGTCAAGCGGTTCAAAGTCGGTTAAGCGACATCTTTAGTAGAGTAGGGAAGCATGCATAGGCCTGACAAACGTGCATCTTGCACACAATGGGTGTGACGAGTTGTCGAAAGAAAAAACCTTACGATACCAACACAACCCCAATATGGCGTTGGCCCCAACCGAGCGCATAGTCAACACAGTCTCTCGCGCCATTGTGTGGCTTTGCTGATGGTGAGCGCCCCGCTTTAGCAGTGCTTACTGCAGGCAGGAAGTACTTGCGGCTCAGCCGACGTTGGTTGTCACACGTTTTATGGTAACATTTTCCCTTCTGCACCGTGGAGCTCCTCGATTGAGTAACTACCTATCACTTAGCATAATGCTCCCCTCACAGCGCTTTGACGCCTTCTGTGAATCGTGCTCGGCGATTTTCAATGTTTTCCCGGGCACTGCAGGTGCTCTCTGACCTCAGATCTCCAGGAGGCGTCGGCTGCCCTGCCGGCGCACCCCCGTGTAGGAGAGTGTGCGGGCGCCCGTTCTATGTCAGGGGAGCTAACGCCGGTAAAGATATGCCACCCACGGGTTTCGTCACCATGACGCTATTGATAGGCTGAAGCTTCCAGTACTAGACTCGGTGCGTGCGGCGGATAGGTACGAGTATCGAGGCGTTCTACAATACAGGTTCAGCCTAACTTTTCCGAGGCTCCTCACCTAGGAAGCTCCATACCGCACCTGAAAACTGACTTTAGCAAAAATCTAATTGTGTCTCGGTGAAAACTCCCATGGCCCAAGTATACGAAAATGACATTTTTCGAGACAAGATTCGCGTTCCGACAAGTCTGGGTCAAAGAACCCCGTCATTCGGAAAACGTTTCAGCGAAAATATGATACTTATATCATCGCAGAACGCGTCTATCATTGCGAAGATTATCCGACAAAAATTGGGGGAAAAATCTCTCCGATAAGAATGACTTGAACCAATCAGTGGAACCACGTTGATGTTGTCCTTGATGCTACTCGGCATAGGATGATAGAAGCCGGCTTGAACCGGTATTCTACAGGGCGGTTTACGGCAAGATGCGGCGTATTGTGCGGACTATTATTTTGTAGACATACAAGATCGAAATAACATCCGAATGAACCATACATGTCTGTCGGTGTGCCTCAGACTGAGGTCGAAATTTCCTTTAATTTCGGGACTGCGCGAAGATGCTTTCCATCTCGCACTCCTATGATAGTCTGTGAACAGCAGTACACTGTCGGACCTTTGCAACTTCGCCAAGTAGCTTGCTGAATGTATCTCACGTGCGGTGTGATCTTCCGCCTTTTGTCGGGGGTTTTGTGAGGATGCGGCAGAACAATGATAAATAGCGTATGTCACTTTGAAGCTCAAATAGTAACAGTACGTAATCAGAGGGAGAGCGATTAAGGATCAAGGACACACCAAATATAGCTATCACGGCGGACCATCGTGAATAGGACCAAATTTTTTTTTGTCAAAATAGTTGAATACTTGCTATCTAGTTTGTGTACCATAGGTTCTATTGACTACCATATACTCCCCCGTGGTAAAGCCGGAAGTAGGAAAAAAAAAAAAAAAAAGGGAGCGAGACTCTAGCATTGTTCTGGCCCCCTTTTGTTTCCGTAGTCTCCTTCGCGTGGAGTGGTGTTTTTTGTGAGTGACCAACCTCGAAGCTCACGGTATCAAGGTACGCAGTGTCGGATGGCAAGAAAAATATGCTGTTGTCGACTTCCGCGATTTCTCTGAGAGTCCTCGCTTGAAACGCTCCACACCTCGCTCGAAACTGACGTTCGAAAACACGAGGAATTTTGCTGGGGGACATAGTAAATATGACCTACGGTACTCACAAAATCCAATATTCAACTATTTTTTACAAGCAATATTTGGTCCTATTTACTATGGTCTCACCCTTTTTAGTAGATTCAACACGACGAACAATACCACCATGGCCTACAGCGAGTACGCTTCGAGTACTGCAAACAATACTTCATAGTCTATATTTTCTCGGAGGCGTTTCACGATAGGGGATCACGTCTGAGGAAAAAAACGTTCATGAGTCCCGACGACACCCTCACCGGGCACCATTCGAAGGAAGTACAGCAGTACCCCAGTTCGTGGGGACATCGGAAGTTGTTAAAAGTGCGCGTCCCACACATTCCATGCATCAGTCGTAAGTATATGTTCGGCCACGCTGAATTCCGCATTTGACCTTAGGGGGGCATGAAAGGCTCATAAACCTCAGGGGAAATATCTGCCGGAGAACGCCTTCTCCGTCCCATATATTGTCCTTGCTTTACTCTCTCGCTCCCTCCCAGCGGTGACTCCACTCCGGGGTCACATAGCGAGCGCTCCTCTCCCCTCCCCACTACGGTACGCGACTTTGATTTTTTTTATAAAGGGGGACCATAGTGAACAGGACAAAAACAAAATAGTGAAAAAGGGGAAATATATAGGTTTTTGTGCGTGCCGTAGGTCCTATTTACTATGGCCCCCCGTAAAAATAGCACAAATGTTCGACACTGATGATATGATACCGGAAAGGTAGTTCATCAGGATTAGGATCTCGGCGCAGTCATGAAAACCTTGCCCCCAAAGGCGCTGCTTTGTTTTCGCTACACGCTCCCAAAACTTCTCCCAAACCGTACACATACCTCATATATACCTCACCCCAAGAACCGACCCTGATCATAGCTGAACTGAACGCTTAACCTAATGAGAAAACCCAGACCCCTCCAATAGGGTTTGAACAAACAATGAGGCATGCTACGAGGGAGGCAGTCGTCATTTCCCATTAGCGTTATTAATCCTTCAAGGACCGCAGTCCCGATTCGTGAAAGAAGCAATCAAATTTCAAGTAACTTGTCTCGAAAACATCCTGTACTTCAAAACTCGAGCGATTTGTACCTCGGGACTCCAGCGATTTCTCCTTTAAATCTTAAGCGATTCGTACTTCAAAAATCGAGCGGTTTGTACTTCAAAACACGAGCGATTGGTACTTTAAAGTCAAGCGATTTGTACTTCAATACTCGAGCGGTTTGTACTTCAAAACTCGAGCGATTTGTACATAAAAAATCAAGCGGTTTGTACTTCAAAACTCGAGCGGTCTGTCCATCAAAACTCGAGCGGTTTGTACTACAAAACTCGAGCGATTTGCACCTCAAGCCAACCTCGAGTGGTTTGTACTTCAAAACTCGAGCGGGCTGTCCTTCAAAACTCGAGCGGTTCGTCCTTCAAAACTCGAGCGATTTCTCCTTCAAAACTCGATCGGTTTGTCGCCAAGGGGCTACTCGTAAGCTCATCGGTTTTTGGAGCAAATCAGTTGGATACGTTACTTGTACAAAGCTCCTCCGAAGAAGAAACAGAAAAATGTTTTCCCTGCCGTAGGTAGCACGCGTTTTTTTTTTTTTTTCAATAGTCGAGGAGTTTACCCCGCTTCGGCTGGTCTTTGTCCGATCTCCATCTTGATTCTGGCTTTTTTGGAAGTGTCGTGTTGCCGTACTTGTCGTTTTTGGTCAGGGAACTCTCCTTAGCTCTTCTAGGACTCCAATCCCTTGTTTTAGACAAGCCTGAGCTCGATTTTTTAGGTAGTTTGACCCGAAAACGGGGCTGCTGTACTATCAAATACTACTACTACCGTAAATTGGTTAAGCTGCTCTACAGTAGTAGTATCTTATTTATTTATCTCTTTTCTTCTTTTGACTTTCGGCGGATAACAAAGCTCGAAAAGTTACCAGGCATTTATTTCGGGACGGTTTTCGCAAAAAAATCGTCAACTACTCCGTCGCGGTGGTTGATAAGTAGTGCATTACGGCCAGAAGATACGGGAGGGTGATGCGCTACTTAGTAACCACCGCCGGTTTGCTTGCAGGATCTATAACGACGGCACTACAAACCGCGGGTATAGACGGCATCGGCGAGCTCCAAGGTGTTCCGTTTTTTGCGGCGTGGAACTGAGCCCGGGCCGTGGTGCGGTTGTTCAACTCGCACACTCTCACGGTACGGTACGGTAGAGCGCGGGCCGGGGCAGGGCGGGCCGGGGCGGGGCGGATATATGTTCTGAGAGTTGGTACGGTGAAATGCGATGCCGCTGCGGATTTCGGTGTTAGGATTCGCGGGGTGTGGCTAGAAGAGGCGGGAAGGACGGTGCGGTGCGGTGCGGTGCGGTGCGATGCGGTGCGATGCGGTGCGATGCGGGGGCGGGGCGACTCGAAATCGCACGATGCGGTGCGGCGAGGTAAGAATGGATGAAAACCCGCATAGCACCGCGCACCGCACCGTGGTAAAACGCCGCTTTGTCACAGGTCCTTGAAGCCTGCCATGTCTACTTTTTCCTTGAGAGCCTAACCCAGTGGATTGCCAACGATACTCATTGTGGAAAACCAATCGTACGGTACGGTACGGTGCGGTGCAGTGCGGATATCTCTCGGTTTTTTATTATATGCCTGGTAGGCCGTTTTCGTTTCGATAGTACCCTATTTTCGTCCCCGCCAAGATCGCCCGCGGTTTTGTCCTCGGACACCTCCCAACCCAGAGCTGGCAATGAGATTGCTGCTTTCGACGCGTTATAGAGCAGTGTGTCATACCGACATACCGGTACCAGGTATATTATTGGCTTCACATACAGTAGTGATACATACCAACACATACATTATTGACAAATAGCCATACATACAGATAGAGGTAACATTTTTCCGCTGTTTTTTTGCTGAATGACGGGGCTCCTCAACCCAAAATCGCCGGGATGCCAATCTTGTTTCGAAAAATGACTTTATTTTGTATACTTGGGCCATGGGATTCGTCATCGGGATGCATTTTAATTTTTGCTGAAGTCAGTTTCCGGGTAAGGTACTGAGCCTCAAAAATATCAGGGTGAGCCTCTACAGTGTCGCTTCGATTCGACACAGGAATCCGCCCTTCCCCTCTGCGGTATATATGCCTTGCCTTTCGTGAGGGTTACATAGCGCCCCTACATTCCCAACCAACGCTCATTTGTTTTGTTCGAGCATTATTTGCATCTGATCCAAGCTCGCGATTGCGGAGGCGTGTTTCAACTAACTGTACGTATTCAGTCCTATTCCTCGACTGAACGACTACTCCAACATACGCCAAAATATACTATTATTATTGTTGCGTTTGCCATCTTCAACAATGTGGTGGTAATCGCATGAGCCTCCCTCAACGTTGATCACCCATAAACGTTCGCAGGATGAAAAAAAACAAGGAAAACGATACAAAAAAAGGGAAACCTACTGGGCTCTCTACAGTAGACTATTGAGCCGCAATAGCATATTGGGCCACAGTAGACTACTGGACTACAGTACACTATTGGGCTACAGCAAACATCGCTCGGAGGATAGAAACCAAGACGGAAGCCGAAAACAACTAGGAAGCTTTAGCGAACTTTCACTCCCCTTCAGTCACCTACTGAACTATAACCCTCGGTTTATCTCAACTGCTTCCACCGAATACCGCGACGGACTTCTTCCGATACTTGGTTTTATAATATTACTGTTACAATAAATACCAACGATAGATACACCGATATGACCCCTTTGAAGGGGGCAAACACTCAAAGAGTTAAGGGTCCTGAAAAACAAAAGCAGTAATTTTTATTGATGGCATGTATTCATGGAGGTCACCAAGTGACCAGCCCCAGAAGTAATTCGTGCAAGAACAATAGGCCCTGCCACCCCTGCCGTACCGAACTTGATGTTCGCGTCACGAAAAACTTGGGATTTTTGAAGCCGATGGTGGACATATCAAATGTTACACTTGATTGGTACTTGTTCGACGTCGGCGGTGGATCTTCACGATTATTTCATTTTTCTAAGTTGTGGATTCTCAACTAAAAAAACGGCGAAAAAGTGTTTTTGGGCATTTTCGGGTGTCGCCGCCGATCACTTCAAGACTCGACGACTTATCTACAAGACTCGACGACTCACCTTCCCGAACATTGACCTGATTTTGTATTTTTTTTTAGGACTGCATGATGGCAGTAGTCCTCTGTGATCAGACAGAACATCTCTAAAAAATAAAAGCTGTTTCAGAGTCACAAAAAAGTGCTACTATCGGGTTATTCTTTGTAACACGTCTTCTTACTGGTGGTGTGTTCTTCGAGCAGGAAAATTGATCGATTCCTACGCCAGCTCGGTGGGTAACACCTTCACATTTGATATCCTCGAGGACGCGTGTTCGAACGTCTCTTGGAGCATTTCTTTTTTGTAAACCGCTTATCACGCGTGCGTCCCGTCAAACATAGGCATAGGTGTATCCCTTGCCCTTCAGGGATTGGAATGAGGCGGGTAGGTCAGCGTACGGGCGTACACGGCACCGACGCTCCGAATATTCCGACGTTCGTTGGAAGAGGGGAGAGCGCTGTAAGGGTTATAAACCATATCTATTACCCTGGGCTGGGTGTTCGATCCACATTTCACTCCATTAGCTTAGGAGGTGGCACCCGAACTTTTAATGAATATTGTTGCTGTAACAGTTGCTGCTGCTCTCACATTCGCTCATGTCAATGGTCACAGGACAGGCTCTAAGAATACCTCAGGGGGAATATGCGGTAAAACCAGATAACACGAAAACAGCGGGACGCATCTATATCATGGTTGAGTCACATCGTCCACCACCGACAGGAAAAATAATCACATCCATCCCTGGACGAGTTGCGAAAAGAATAACTCCATGAACAAAACGGTACGAAGAATAAACTGACACGAAATCAGGTACGTACGTGGAATGAAGTGAAATGAGACGAACTGAAATGAGATTAAGCACATCGAATCAAGGCGAATGAGGTCTAACCGGACCCCCAGGCAGAGAGCAGTGACGGCGGTCTATATACCAGACTCAGGCTGCTCGGCACCCAAGAGAAGGAAGGACACAGTACTACTACTGCCAAGTCTAATTCCTCAGTCAGGGTTATCTCCAATACGATATCGGTGTACCAAATTACGGCATACCTAAAAAGACTGAAAAGCGTTTCCTTTGCGACAAGAGGGTGCTTCACAATATTGATAGTTGGACTGGTCATAGACGCGTCCATGACCGCCCTTGACGCGTCCATGACCGGCCATGGCCGGGCCTGTCGTCGGTCACGACCATGACCGGTCATGGACGCGGTCATGGCCCGTCATGGACGTGATCACGACCGGTCATGGACGCGGTCATAACCCGTCACGGACGCGGTCATGACCGGTCCAACTATTGTAGATCACAACGGGAGATCGTTTTTTGGCGATCGTTTTCTCGCTAGCTGAAGCCGCAAGGGGTGCCAGAGCCGAACGTTTTCCACTAGCCGAAGGCTCTCTCTCAACCAGAGACCTTTCCGAAAGGTACCACAGCAGTATATTGATGGTATCACGTAGCGATGAGGAGGTGCAATACGTACCAGTGGTTTGAGAAGATAGGCTGATACGCACTACACCACGCGTAGGAGATCACGTGCTCTCACTATTGAATAATGACGGAAACGTCTCAGTATATGGTACGTGCATGGAGATATACATGGTTCAGGGGATAGCCTGGTACATAACTGTTTCCTTCCGACCCCACTCTGTTCCTGTACCCTAAGTAAGCTCTCCATGAGAAAGGAAAAAATGGTAACTTCATCAAGAAGAAGCGTGCCCTGGTCGGCATCGACGCCCCCTGTGTCCTCCCCTCTATGGGAGACCATGACGACAGTATAGGCAGTCTTCCTCCATCTGAAAAGACGATCGTGTAAAACCCCTGCGTGAGCTCAACGCTCACTACGATGCCATTCTGTCCGTTGACTGGTGCTTTTATGGTAGACATCGCAACTGCTCTTTGCCCTCTAAGGCGGAGATCTTCACTATAAACAAGTGATTTACTAGGGAAGCAGTATGCCACCCAATAGTGCAGCCCGATGAACAGTCTCGAAGGCCCTACTACTAATATTCGGTTCAGGCATATCACCTATCATCATGCTGTAACTACACTTAAGGCAGCATTCTGACGTTGTCAAATTAACCTTGTTTGCACTGCAGTTCCGTTCTGGGCAGAGGCCTGCTTAGAGTATAAGAGGTTTGTCCCCAAGACGGTCAGAAAAAAAATTGCCTTTGAAGACAAAAAAAAAAAAACCCTATGGTTGATGGTTGCACGCCTCACTCCCTTACCACAAGGACCGATAGCAGATTTAAACTTAGACGAAACGGTTCTTGTGATTGGGAAAAGAGATGGTACAAAAACGAAAAGTAGCAAAAATAACGATGCAGCAACGATTACTCGACACGATTTTGATGTTCGATCGAAAGGAAGAGACGTTGCAAAAGCGAAAATAAAACAAACGCAAAAATCGATGCGATTTCGATGAATCGATATACGATTTTGTTTGGCGTTTGGTCCCAGGAAAGAGACGGTAGTATGAAACTAAGAGCAAGCAACGAAAATAGATGCGATTTCGCTGACTGGGCATTATTTTTAGGTTCGATCTATCGAGGCCTTCGTTCAGAAGCAGCACAAAAACACAGAGTAACATAAACTTAATCTGCACCAGGGGATAAAAAAAGGCGAAGCCGAAGCCCGCCAGATGCGAGATACAACAAAAAAACAATATTTCGATCCACTGGAACTCCCAGCATGTGTGACTTCCAACAACTACGAGCACGGTAGCTGCGGGAGGTGGGAAAATATCGTGATGAACGTATACCGTACTTTGAAGAAAAAATATGAAATAGTATACTATCATTCCTGAATGCTGGACGCTTCTGATCGAGGTCACACATGTTGGGAATGGGATGTCGAAAACAGACCAGAACAATCGACGCCTCACTGCTGTGCGTTTAGTATCAGTTTGGGGCGTATACACGCACTCAGGTTTGGGGCGTATATATGCACTCACTATAACCAAGCAAGCAAAATTCGTCCAGAGACATCGACATTCTGATTGGTTTCTCGTTGTGACCTTGAGGAAGAGTGGACATCGTTTTGTCTTTTTTTCGTGTAGTACTCCATAGGAGAAGAGCATGTTGGGCTTTGACCGACATTGCAGACAGCTTACAACAAGAACGAGGTGCTGCGGGGTGTTGGGCGAGACGCATGAAGGGTCAGCCCCAGTCTACTGAGGGCCGTTGATAACGTTGAGCTTTTTCCTATTTTTTTGTTTTTCCCGTAGTTTCTTCATCTTTCAGGTTCTTATCATTTGTTTTTCGCGCAATACGCGAAATTTATTTTTCCATGCTATTTTTACATCATGTTGATTTCAACAAATTGTGACGGGACTCCTCCGTATCTTGATACCAAATCCCCTAAAAACACAGAAAAAATGGAAGTTCTGGGGGGAAATCTCCGATCACACCGGTCCTAGGAACGGCTTGTGAGGCGGTACTCCTGGCGGGAGCGGGGGGGAGGGGGGGGGCGCGTACTTATTTGCTGCTTGCCTCAGATATGTGACCATAGACCACGTACACCCCTTTCGAGACGGAGCACCATTCCTAGCACCGTTCCTAGCACCGTTCCTAGCACCGTTCCTACTCCTAATGGAGACACCTGCAACAGTTGGGCGCTCATCAAACTGTGTTTCCATATGCTACATAGACATGTTTAGCTAGTCTTATCGGAGGTAAGGGTCGGGCTATAAAACAAGGCATGCTTCATCAGCATCGGTCGGTGGTTTCAGCAACAGTGTGCCAGTGGCCGCAGCGAATACCATGAACAATGAATAATGAACAAAGAACAATGAATAATGAAGGAACAAAGACAGTAAATTGAGCAGATCGAGGTTAGGCCGGAACCAAGGTCAAGAAGGGAGTGAGTTGTAAAATGGGAATAGCCTACTGTTGTAGCCCAATAGCCTACTGCTGTAGGTCAATAGGTTTGTTCTGCTCTGTTTTCGCTGTCATTTTCTTCTGTGAGGCAATGTTTTTGAGTGAGTAACGTTGAAGCTACTGCAGTAGTCCAATAGTCTACTGTAGGCCCATATGTCTCCTTTCTGTGTTCGGCCATCCTTTCATTTTATTTCTCCCGGCAACGTTTACGTGGAGCTCGTGCTACCTACACGTTGCCGGACGACAAAACGCAACAACAATAACAGCATAAAAACAATGCTGGAATTCCGACGGTGTTTTGGACAAATATCCACAACCCTGTCATAGTTTGCGTCCACGCCCCCCTCCCCTACAACTTCTCGCCGATTACTTGAACCCCCGATTCGCCCCAAGAGAGCGCTGGGTAGGTTTGCTCGAGGGTCTAACAACCGGGGGGAAAGAAGAGGAAAAACTACTCTAGACCGCAGTCCCCTTCCCAAGCCCAGGGACAGGAAGGAAGTGTACAGAATAAAACCAAGCAACGCAAAACTTAACCAGATGTACGTACTTCGGCGTATTTTAATCAATCAATCCATACTTATTCCTCGATACCACCGGATAGCACAGCTAGCATTTGGTTATTTACTCATCCATTCAAACATATTTTCCAAGTCGGGTCAGCGACTCCATTCCTCAGTGGTTGGTGTTCGTTTTGGACATCCGGGGGAGTAGGGTTCTCATGCAGTCAGTCGTACCTATGGATACGAGTCTTACTATCTATGTTCACCTTATGGACACAAGTCTTACTATTGATAGCACGGGCACTAGTAATATTGTTATCATATGCCAGGTACTATTTGAAATAGTGCAAGATATTGTATCGACAGCTTCAATGCATCGCAACGTCGAATTTTGCAATCGAATGTATCATATCGAACATCGTGTTTTGCCCTGCCTCCCCCCCTCCCTCCCTTCCTCCCTCCCTCCCCCTGGCATCCTCGTATTTCGCCTGCAGGTTTCAAATACTTTGACGTACATATCAAGCTTCGGAATCTTACGTACCGCTTAGTTTTTATTTGCCTATCGGTTATCGCGTTGAACTCGAGTCCGATATGGATACCCGATATCCGACAACCGATATTCAACAATATCTAGCACTCCTCTCGCTGTGCCGTCACCCACTTAACCGTTTTAGGACTGCAGTTTTTGTTGAGGGGACAAACCACTCTAATCCCAAGTAATATACCCCCACAACGGGACTGCAGTACTAAGAGACCTATTACGCGGGCCATAGTTAATAGGACCAAATATTGTTAGTAAAAGAAGGTAAATATATAGGGTTTTGTTCGTACCGTAGGTCCTATTTAATACACTATACAGTATGCCCCTCCATAATAAGAGGGTCAGTGTTCGAACAGTTGCTTGACTTCGCCGGCAGGGCGAGTTCCACGCCCCACACCTACGGTTGGAAGATCATTTACAGATATAGATCATCAACAGATAGATCATGATCTTGATTATTATCTAGTTCCTCGTCTGCCGTTGGGAGGGGTTGTGCAGGGTCTGCATACGTAGTTTCAATAGTACAGAGCAAAAACTTGTCACAAAAAACGTGTACTGGTGGATCGTGCGGAGCGTACGGCTCACGCACGACGACAACGTGAGCTCGACCATACAGCAGTTCCGTGGCATGTATGTCTTCCGAAAGGCACCTACAGTACTGTCGAGCATCAAGTGGGAATGATCTGTACACGATCTGTACGAGACATCCGAAGTGCGCGCACCTTTTCGATCATACAGTATCGGCAGTACAGCAGTAGGTATGTCTTGAAATATCTATGGTAGTAGACGATAATCATGTAATGGGCGTCGATGATATGTCCGAGATGTCGCAGCTCTTCGGCCATACAAGATCGGGAATCGAGGATTTATCTACGTTGATACATTTATCCGTACGTGAACCTGAATTATATCCCCGAGTTGCGCGGCTCTTCGGTCATGCAGAATAGAGAATAGTTAGGACTAAAAAAAACACACCATCCAGTGAGGATCGATGATATGTCCAGGGTGTGCAGCCCTTCACCCATACAAGATCGCGCATGGATGATCTGTCTGTTGTTACCCTCGAAACATCTACATCACCAAGTGGGGATCAATGATCAGTCGGATGATATATCGGATGGTATATCGGATGATATATCGGATGATATATCGGAAGATATATCGGATGATACATCGGATGATACATCGAATGATATATCGGATAATACATCGGATAATATATCGGATGATCACTCGGATGATCTATCGGATGAAATATCGGATGAAATATCGGATGAAATATCGGATGAGAGAGGGAGAAATACAAACTAAAACAACAAAAAAAGAGGAAAGCGAATAGCTGGCGAGAGAGGCAGGCGATGGAGGCTGAGCGGCCCTGCACTAGCTATTGAATTCGACAATAACTTTGGCAGGGCGCCCCCCGCCCCCAATAGTTTAAGCTGTGCGTCGGTGCTCATTGCTGAGACATCGCGTGTAGAGCTGTCTGAGCAAGAATGGCTAGCCTGAAAACATTTATTGTGACAATAACCACGAATAACGTTCCGCAAATTCCCACGTTAAGCTTAGTTAGTGTATACCAGGTACATATTACGCTCGCCGTTGAGCACGATATACTATACTATCCCTTGAGGATTACCCATGGGAATACCGTCAAATTTAGGCACATATTTTTTTTCAAGCATCACCTTCACTTTCAAGCCTGACTCGTTGGAGGATTTACCCTAAGCGGTCCTCTGGGCAAGCCGTGGTCTGGACACAGGTGTCGTCCCTTTCCCCCTCCCGGTACGTGCCTTCACGTTGTCGCGCACAGGGTTCAGCATTCCCACTGCTTCGCCAACTTCCATCGAACTTTGCGAACTCACGCTCTCGAGCTTTCGGCCATTCAATTTCTATGCGAGGGAACGTTCTTACGATGTGCAGCAACAAAGCGGTGCAGGGGCATCCATCTTTTTGCAACATTCCCCCAAAAACGTGTCTGGCACTCCTATACTGTACCAGTACTTGGTTATCATTAGGCCTACTCTCAGTTGTTTTTTTCCCGAGCATAACCCAAGTGTTAAAAATAATTCGAAATATGAATCTGATATCAAAATACGGAGGCGTTCTGTTCTTCTTTAAGCAAATCTTCAGAAGAAAAAAAAAACAAGAAAGCTAGATTTCATACATATACTTGGAACAAAAAAATCAAAACGGGAAAATGTGCAAAATAGGAATTTTGCACGAAAAAATATGGGAAGTATGGGGGGGGAACTCTCTCCGATAAAAGGATGACCCTTAGGCCAATTCTTACACAGTCAGTCGGATCCGTCGGTCGAAAACATCCCTTCCCGACTGAACGTCAAGTCGACTGATTTTTTCTGGGCCTACTTCTTATCTTCAGTCGGATCTCTTTTTTTCTGGTTTTTGTCTTTTTTCGGGAGGCATTCGATGTAAGGGAGTGCTGAACCACCTTGACTCGTGGCGAGCAGCAGCAGCTGCAGTGATAACAGCCAAGCCAGCAACGCCGCTGTTGTGGTGCTGTGTGCTGTAGTACTGGGGTGTGATTTCTGGAGTGGCGTAAAGATACAGCAGTAGTATGGGATGCGGTGGTATAAAAAACACGTTTTCGACTGAGAAATCCGACTGGCACATCCAGTCGAATCGATAATTTTTTTCGACCGAATGTGCGAGTCGGATTGCTCAGTCGAAAAAAGTTGAGTCGAAAAGGATGTTTCTCGACTGTATAAGAAAGCTGATTTGGCCTTCAATCGAAAAGGGACGTTCTCGACTGACGGATCCGGCCGACTGTGTAAGAATTGGCCTTGGAAGGCGCGCTCGCCTCCTACAAAAAACGACAGCAGACGAGACCAACCCGGTCCTCTCGCTTCGGCGAGTCAGGACAGAAAAAAACAGACACACACACACACTCGTGTGACCTGCGAACCTGTACGTACCACACTCTGTCTCCAGAAAAAAGTTACCGTACGTACATTGATGCCGTATCGGATATGATCGATCCGTTTATTTAGGGACAGAGTGGTACATCTGGAGTACTCTATTAATAGATGACAACACGACGAATTCGTTTTTTCTCCGAAACAATTAAAAACAAAAACGAAAAAATGCTGCAGCTGTGAGATCGAGGATTTTTGGGAGGTCTCATAACAATCTGGGAGAGGGAATCTTTAGGTTGGTAGGCTGTCTAGGTGTTTTGGTTCGTGTTGGGATCAATATTCGGGCGGATACCCAACCCAATCCCTGACCCTAACCCTAACCCTAACCCTAACCCTAACCCTAACCCTAACCCCAACCCTGACCCCGAACCGCAGCCAAAACGGGCCAAAACTCGCCACAAACGCGGCTGCGCCGCGTGTGCATCGCACCAGGAGTTTTCTCAACTACGGCCGACGATTCCAAAGTGCAGACCACGCCAGCCATGTTTCAAGTCAAAATTATCTCTAAAGAGGCCTCTCCCAGATTGCTAAACCTACTCATTTTTGGTCGAAACTCATATTTGCAAGCTGTGTGTGCGATTATCACTAGTATCAATTCGATCGCGCGTGCTGCGGGTTTTATATCCTTTCTCATGCAGGAAGCACAGCAGTAAAATATCGTGGCATCAGCCGTCCACGCAGAGTGAAATATTAATATTAGCAGTGAACTGATTGTTGAGGGGTACAACAGTGAATATGACCAAATATTGTCAGCAACAATAGCGAGATATATAGGTTTTTGTGTCACCGTAGGTCCTATATACCACGGTCTCCCCGTGATACCGCTATACCATTAGTGTGAACTGAGACGGTAGTCTATTAATAGTCTGAGTCTCCGTTACTCAGGGCTGGGTGCAAAGGGGCGCGAAGCTTTCGAAGCGCTCTGCTGCATTGCCTCGGGATCACGCACAGCAAGCAATATAATATGGCACACTGTTTGCAGACGGAACAAGCCATATATTGGTATTGGTCTTGTTATGCTACCCCCTCCCTCTTGTTCACAACTTGTTATGCTCCCCCCGTGCAATCGGTTGCAGCCGATGAAAGTTAGAGGTGTGGGAGTTGGTTTCGCATCTGCCTTCGCTTCACTCTCCGAATCCTCCGGATTGGTTCGGTTTGTGCTAGAGATTTCCAGGAATCTGCATGCACGGTCCTTCAGGGCAGGCTACTGCAGTTTTGTGGTATCCCCTCTCCCCTGTTGCGGCATTACGATTTGTAACAAGCGTCCCCTCATTCCACCTTGCAGGCGTTATCGCCTGCGCTTCTGACGAGTGCCTCGCCCCTCCCTTCACACGACATCTGGCGAGACGAGCAGCAACTACTACAAGAGCCGAAAACTTACCTGGTATATTAAGAGCATCGTCAAGCACCTTGTGTGAGTGACCAGAGCAGAGCCAGAGGTATCACCTCTGCTATTAATAGCAGTTGTTGGTACTGCTCTGCACTTAACAGTCCCGTTTTTCTGCTGCTGTTTTTCTGCTGTTAATTGCATCGTGCGAATTCGCAAATACCGGGGGCGAGGGGGGGGCGTACTCATTTGTTGCTTGCC
>JBBMHQ010096295.1:0-10263 GCA_037834295.1 Postelsia palmaeformis | reverse complement strand
TATGCTGTACGCGGACGATGCAGGCATTGTGTCCAAGTCGGCGGAAGGCCTTGCGAAGATGATGACCGTCATTGTGATCGTTTTCGAAGCAGCAGGCCTCACCGTATACGAAAAGAAAACGGAGACCATGCTACTGCGGACACCGAATCAGGCACCCCGGACCTCACCGCTCATCATCGAAGCAGCGGGATAGAGATATAGGCAGACGATACAGTTCGTGTACCTGAGCGGCCTCGTCGTCGCAAACGCTGATATGATGACAGAGATCATTCGACGGATCTGACTCGCTGAACATGCTACAACCGGTTCAAACGGGAACTGTATGATATGGATGATGCCCCTTTCACTCTAAAAGTGCGCATGCTAAAGGCCGAGGTGATGGAGACCCTGCTGTACGGGTGCGTGACGTGGACCTCGGTCAGGAGCACTTCGCTGAGCTCCGAACGGCACACCACAAACTCCTCCGGCAGATCATTGGCTTCCAGCGCCGACAACGCACTGACCACCTCATATCGTACGCCAAGGCCCTCAAAAAGGCACATTGCGAGAGCGTTGAGACAACCATCCGCGAACGACGCCTCCTCTTTGCGGGTGCCGTACAGCGGACGACCAATAAGCGGCTGACCCGCCGGGTGATGTTTGTGACGATGGCTGGTGGGGAGAACCCAGGACGAGGCCGACCGGAAAATAACTTGGCCCAATGTCTAGCAGACGACCTCAGGGTTTTTCAAGCCACCGAGGGGTCCACAGAAAGCTCTCCAATGCTCTTCGGAGTAAAGACGTTGTTATGGCCGAGGGCGGCTAGGAAAAACGGGAGGTGGTACCGGGGGGTCGTCGAAGCGGCGGAATGTCTCTTGGCGAGGTCGCACAGGGACGAAGCACAGAAGAGCCGGCTGCACCACGCAGCAGAGGACGCCAAGAACGGCGACAACGGCAGGGGGGGAGGGGCAGCTGTACTGATACAGCTGTCGACGAATGCAGGAAAGAGATGATAGAACGGGTGGCTAGGTATCGGTTCGACTAGCGCTTCCTACAGACTTGTATCTGTATCTCCCACTCGTTGGTGTTGCTTCGTCCGCAAAGCAGATATCTGACCTTCCTGAGTACGCATGCTTTTCGTCTAGCAGCCTTTCTGCGTTTTTTTTGTTTAGTTTTTGTTCTGTTTTCTTTCTTTTTCAGACTTTAGTTTGTCTGGTTTCACTGTTTTTTTTGTTTTTATTTTTCCTGTCTTGCTCGTGTTGTTGTGTTCTCGTACGCGGTACGCTGGCATTTCACTTGCTTGACACTTGAATTTTCGATTGTTGTTTGTAGGTTTCCTCTGTCTCACAGTCTGTGGCCACATAATCAGTATGTTTTTAGGATAAGGAATCAGGACGGACACTGGGTGTACTGATGAGGTTGGGTAGGAAGGACGATTTAATGTGAAGACAACAACAACAACAACAACAACAACGACCGGCCGAAAATATGACAAACAAGGAAATTCCCACCCGTCTAAAGCGCGCGTGCAGCCGTTTTAGTTCTACGGCAGTCGGAGTGTCACGCAGCGTGCGTGTCGTATAGTTCAGCTGTGGACGCTAAATGTGCCGTCCCTTTTTCCGGCAGTCCGGGCTACTTCGCGCAACCGACGCTGTACTCGCCTTTTGTTTTTGTTACTATTTTTCCTTCGAAGTGCCTAGAGGGTTGAATCACGCGATGACATTTTTCAAATCTGGTCAGCTAAGATTTGTTTTTGCTTTGGATGCTGCTGCTGCGAAAAGCTGCAGCTGCTGCCGCGATACATGCAACCAGCAATACGTTGGGGTTCATTCGTATTCTTGGGACTTTGTGGATGAGAGGCATGAGCTTTGGGTACACACTGAAACCTACCGGTATACCTTCGTTTGGGCCGAGGAGGAAATCAAACCACATTCACTTTGCGCGCCGACCCGCAGCCCAATATTCAACAGGCCGCGCTAACGCGGGTAACAAACAACACCGTGTGGTCCACGCGTATCGTCTCCGCTGAGGTAGGGTACTCCCAGCTGCACAGGCGGCCCCGCCGATAAAATGAGAACATACGTACAACGCCGACATGCATTCCAGACAATGCTATGATACCACACACTAACCACACACCCAACATCCCCCCCCTCCCTCCCTCCCCGCCTTCCCTTCCGCGTGCATTCCAACTGTATTTTCCAACAAGGCGCAGAGCTTCAGATACGCCAAGCGCCCCCCCCGCCGTGATTGCCCGACCATGACAAAGACAGCGCTTGGCACGCCGTTTTCGCCCAGAATTGTACCGTTCACCTTGCGGGCTAAAGCGCTACAAAATGCGCGTTGCCGCGCAAGACAGCAACAATACCTTAATACACGACTACACGATGCACGATACGCGATACTATACTGTGTCTATGATCTTAGTGCACAAGGACACATCTCCCTCCCCCCTGCCAAACTGCTCGCGGTGGGCTTCGCTTTTCGTTTCTACTGTACGTGAAGCTTCTTCTCTGTTCCTCCCGCAGAACGAAGGCTACTGCCGTATATATACAAACAATATAACACGAATATCTCGACTTTTCGACGGACAACGTAGAATCTTGCTCTGAAAGTTAGCTAACGATCGCAACCGTACAACCCTTCCGATCATCGTAGAAAAAAACACCATGGTATGGCGTGCACGGGCGGGGGGTAAACAGTGGACTACCCCCGCCAATTTGCCGTCACTGCCAAAAGCGAGCTGGTCGATTACAAACAAACATACGCTCGCTGGCGATCTAATGCAGTACGTCCGTGAAAACCAAAAGGTGAGAATCTGCGCAGTCCAAAGCGTCGAAGCTGTCGACCATCCCATGCGAAGCCCACAGCCCCATGGTGTGCACGCCAAAAGCTGTGTATCCACAAGCGAACCACGTATGGCACCCCGGCTCCCCGCAGCCACAAAAAACAAGCGCGGGTTTGTAGCAAACCTGTCGCATCGAGCGGAGCTGTGTATCCACAATCGAACTGCGTATTGCATCCCGGCTCCCCGAGGGCGCAAACCAACGTGGGTTTGCAGCCAACCTCCCACATCGAGCGGACAACGCCTCCGGGTAACAACACGAGTATGGTTTGTACACGACACACCGTCCGCGGGCAATATCGGCGACACACCCACACGACATGTCGGCAATTGCCTGTCGTCCTTCATGGAGCGAAAGGCCAGGGTCGCATGCTCTTCGGTAGGCTCTTGATTGAGGACGACCATTTCATCTGCCATGAAAAAATCCGGAGCGCAGGCTTAGCTCCTTTTGAGAAATTTAGACGGAAAATTTGACAAAAAACTAAATGATATAATACAGCGTCGCCCACACGGAACAGCCCCGGCTGCAAAGATCGAGGGCGTTTGTCAAATGAAGCTGCCATACAAAGGACCTTTACAGCACGAGTGCAGCAGCACGATAACGCTCGTTCTTTGTAGGCCCTCGGTCAAATCGTTCTCGTCGGTCTACCACACGTATAGGGACTCGATGTGAATCTTAGAAGGAAATTATCGTGAGAAACCTGTCCCACTTTAGTGTGTACAGTTGTGGGCTTAGCTTATATTTTTTCTCAAGTGTATTGTAGGGTGGGGTAAAAAGCTCCTCAAGCGAGCAGCCTCAGAAGGAAAATCTAGGTGCTACCCCAACCGCAGTTGCTTAAGTCGGAGACCTACCTTCCCGTCTCTGAGGAGGCTGACTCTGTCGCCGCTGTAGACAAGTTCGAACAACGACTCAGTCTGGCTTTTAGAGCCGGTTCCTGCCGCCCACAGCTTGGCCTTGCGCGCATCGGGAGCCCGTCCCTCGTACACGCCGAGCGATCCGTCCCGACCCAACTAATGATGAGGGGGGGAGGGAGGGAGCAGGTGCAACATGAGGCTTGCGTTTTTTTTGTATTTCAACGGTTGTGTTAATCAGGTCAGCCCCACAGAAAGCCTTCAGCTCTCTCCCCGTTATGTGTGTGTGTTTTTCAGGGTTGGGCGAAGGCGATGACACGCTATCGTCACGCCGCGCCAGGCTTTCGACGCGCGGCGCCACGGGGACCACGATCACTGTGCGTACGGAAGGTATCAACAGGCGAGTCTTGGTATTTTGCTCCAAGGTCTTGAATGTCTCAAGACAGGGTCTCAAGACAGTCTAGACGCGCGAAAAGCCGCCCTCGTTCCGCCCATCAGCTGCTTCAATCCCCCCCCGTGGGAAGGTGCGTGGGTGCGGCGCGTTCTCGAGCCGAATAACAACCTCGAACAGGTCACCCCACACGCTCCACGATCGAGGTATAGTGCAGAGCGCGACGTTGCATGCACGATTGACAGACCCACAACGCACTTTTTTCACCACTAACAAAGTTCATCTGAAAACCATCCAAACCGCCTTTTCAGTTCGCAACGCTGCTGAAGCGAACGCGAGGAGAACCGGGGCGCGCCACTTACCTCGAAAAATTTGGGCTCGCACCCGGTCGAAATGATGCTTGTGCAGAAAGAAATATACTGGCCGCCTTTCAATCGATCGCCAGGAACCAGATGGGCATCTCGCTTCACCAGTTTTGGGCCATCCCCCTCCCTGGAAATAGGGCGCATAGGTCACGACATCGACGAGCGATTTCATCTATTTGATTGGATGGCGAAACGGTGCTCTCCGCCATACGGACCTTTTGAGGTCCCGGGTGTCAGATATTACGCTATATAACATATTATCTACACGTGTTGAAGCTCATTGGCTCAAGTTGTACCGCATTTGTTGTAGATGGCACCGCATTTGGCTAAACGTTCACCGCATTGCCGCAACTGGCTCGGGTTGATGGTCGGGGGAGGAAACACACGCTGGCAAAGAAACCGCCGTACGACTGCAGTGAGCCACACCTGAGTAATGTGAAAACTTGGCCGTGGTGGCAGGAAAGTTTATTTTGCGGACCTTTGTCCGTGCCCACAAAGCGTTGCAGCTGCTTGTAACGTACTAACAGCCTACTCTGGTCCGTACGGCGTTAGAACTCCGGCGTGGTCAGCAGCAGCGACCAGTGCCTCTGTTCTCTACGCAACCCGATCAGTCGTTGAGAGACAAGAAACAGATCGTTGCCCGAGCAGTACGGCGGAAAACTCAGCATACCAAGTACTAGCGGTGGCGTCGTGGCGGAAATGTGCTGTGCAGTATGCGGTACCGCGCCCTAAAGTAACAAAAATTGTGCCCTTTCGGAGGTATGCTAACGCGGGAGCAGCGATGCGGCCAGCGACTGTCAACTAAATTAATAATTGCAATCATACCAGTCATTCATGCGTCTTTTTCCCGATTCCCTTCCCGAAAAGTGTCGCCGATACCGCCGTTCGGCCGTTCCAGAAGAGCAAATCAACGGTGTGGCCTACCGAACTAATCAAGATGTGAACCAGCCAGCTATCGAACCGAATCAACCCGTGAGCCAGCAAGCTATCGAACCAATCGATTTTTGAGTTAAACAGCTGACCAATGGGTTTCAGTCGATCAAGTCGACGAAGCAACCTAACCAGCCCGCAGCAATCTTCGGCTGTTTCAGGTGATCGAAACAACGGGTGTTGCCTATCGAACCAACCAAACTGTGAGCCGGCCAGCTACTTATCTAACCAATCAAATTGCGCCTTAACCAACCGGCCAATGGGTTCAGTAGATCGAATCGCCGAACCGCAGTAGCCGACCAACCGCAATATCAGTTGGCCGATCGGCGACTGGTCCATCAGCCAACAACCAACCGACCCTTCTTTTTCCAGCTTACCCGAAGAAAAGAATGGCAGCGACGGCGACGGCGACGGCAGAGAGAAGTGCCGAGAGCTTGGCCGGAAGGCTCTCGGATACGTACTTCGACAGGATGGTTTTCTTCTATCCACGACGGCGCACAAGAACGGGACGAGCCAGAGGGAGCGGGGGACATGCAGCGTCACGCACGATCAAAACGACTCCGCCGCTTGGCAACTACCAGGTACGCCAACAGGGCAACGAAGTGGGAGGCGATTGACGAAGCGAAACGAATCGGACATTACGCGTTAACCCTTTCACCGCTGCAAGCATTACCCCACTCGAATTTCGAACGATTTGTCCCTTAAATATCGGTTCCACGTGCGCGGAGCTAAAACCCCATCGACGCACAGCTGTTGCGGTGCGGCGTGCTATTTGCGCTATTGAACCACACCGTAGTTTCTCCCCGTTGCAAGCTGGCGATCGTTCGTCGGGCTAACTTAAAGAGAAACGCCAGCGAACCACAGCCAATCCATAATGCGCCCCTGATCAGTACAGCCGAAGAAAAAGGAAATTAAACTCGATTACCTAGGCCTAAGCTACTGACATAATTCGTCGGGCTAGTTCACTGCATGACGGAAGGTACGCTCGGGAAGTATTATGGCTAGTACAGCAAGCGCTCCTGGTCAGTTTTTTCTGACAAGATAGGAACTCAACCGGCTCAGGTGACATTTGTTGCTGTCGGCAAGTGGTAACAAAACATCGACACTTCAGGTCTGATGTCTAAAGCCAAAGCTTACCCGTAAATGTCCACCATCGCACACGTAATTTCACGCTCCCTATTTCCCCAAGTCTAGTATCCTTAACATTTACCGTGACTCCTTCAGTACCACACCTATGTCTTCCGCCCCCACTCTACTAATGCTTATTTCGTGCACCGAGCTCCTTCGTTTTGACCGTCATTTAGTTCGCTTTAGCCTATTATTAGCACATGCTGACTCTCATTGGCATAGCTCGCACTGCGTTTGGCTTGTAGGTTGCACCGCATTGAGCTCACGTCACACCTCATTCGGCTTAGGTTGCACCGCGTGTACTTGTGCAACGTATCTACCAGATATTTACGAGTACGGTTCTCGGCTGGATATCCTGACCTTCGTTGCTACATCAGGCGGAAGCTCACGGCTACATGATCGTTTCAGAAAACGTCTTCCAGCTGCCAAGGACCTGAATCTTCGACCGGAAGACACCGAAGAGTCGCCGCTGCTGTCCCCGTGCCCGTTCTGCAAAAGTCGAAGAAAGCACAGCAACGGTTGAAAAGTTCACGTGTCAGATAACCGGGTTTGAACGGTGAATTGGGTTTCATCTTTTTTCCACGGAGAGGCGATATATTGGCGCTTGCGAACACGGTCGCTGCGGCCGGGCGATAGTTCTTCCGGCCTGTTGTCGGGTATTCGTCGCCTCCGCCGCCGCCATCGCAGCTGCAGCAACAGCGGAGTCACAGGCAGCAACAGCAGCAGCAGGCAGCGGCGGAGGCACAAGCAGCAGCAGCAGCGGAAACAGCTGCAGCAACAGCAAATGCGAAACATGACACTTCCAGAGGTACACCGGGAGCGGAACGCCCGCAATGGGAACACAGATGCAGTCTAGGGGCAACTATACCCGGTTCAAGCCAACGACGCTTGTACAGCCAGCCAAGATCGACGGCAGCGGATGACCAGAGGGTACTACCCGCTTGGCCAGGCTAGCGATCGTCGCCCAAGGCCGGGCCGCACTTGAGAAAGGCGACGACGTTCGCAATACTCTTGAGGGATGCTTACGTGTGCATCTGGCGCAGGGCGAGGCTTCGAAGGAGAGCGGGAGACCGGAGACCGGGATCGGCTACGCACAGCCTTGGGACTGATTGCCTGCACACTCGAGCAGCGGCGGGGAATTGGGCAAACAAAAGCGACGAGCGGTGGGTGGAAAGGGAGGGCGGTGCCATGTACATGGGTGGTCATCGGCACGCGCTTATGCTGTTGCGTTTCAGGGAGCGCGTACGTCTGGTGTACAGTCGGGGAATTACTGGTTGTGTTCGCCATAGGGCATCCTGGGGGATTGAGCCGCCGAACAAGGTCGGAATCAGTCGTGTTCGGCGTCAGTGGGTGCGGTGCACGAAACCGCACCGCTAGTGCTCCCTGCCCATGTCCTATACAAAAGCACTTCTGCACAGGCGCAAGCGTGGCATCACTGAGCACTGCTCGCGTGGTTGCCATGCAGGCTAGCACATCCAGCTAAGCGGCGGCTCGGAAGACGCCATTCAAACGGAGGGCGATCTCCTGCTTGATCTGTAGGGCTGTGAGTTGGGTGAATATAAGCCGCTCATTGAGTGCTTAGTTGGCTACTGTAGGTAATACAGCTACTACTGTAGTTACTTGGGATAATTTGCGCGGAGTTCTGGGTCTTTGTGTCTCGCTGGCGCGTTGACACTCGGATTATGCTCCTTGTCAATACATACGGAAAAAGAACGTGAAGTTGGCATACCTTGCCACACCCCAACGACTGCGTAGTCGAGAAGTCCAGCCAACTAACAGCCCTATAGAACTGCGTCTCGTACGCCCGAACGAAAACAGAGGGGATGTCCACAAAAGCAGCACAGCAACCCACTGGGGGGCAGCACACATGCACGTGGTGTCGAGAAGTTGTCTCATCGCTTACAACAACAATACCAACACCAACAACGGCGATGAAAACAACACCTCCCTCCACCCTACCCCCCTGCTTAAGTGCAGCCGACGCTTTGAAACCAATATAACTCAAGTTTCGATGATATCTGGTGCCGTACCCCTCCCTGGGGTGATCGTCGAGTTAGCTCATCTTACGCAGGTTTTAGCTGCTTGTCGATGCAGCCTACTCCTTACCCCTCCTTCATCAAGCAGCTTGCGCGAACGGAAGAAAACGCAAGCCCTAAACATCGGACACACACACACTCGACCACTGTCCCCAACCATCACACCCTGTTTAGTGTAATACCGTCCTGTTCACCCCGGTACTATCATATCACCCAGGGGGGTCATCGACCCATTATACATTCTTCACGATAACCTACACACCCCGTAGAACGCTTTGATCGAAGCATGACAAGTATCGCACGCAGCTTGCAAATATGAGTGTCGGCGAAAGTTTCGACCTCACAGCTTAGGTGTCTTACTTTCATTTTTACCAAACTCCATGCGTGCCTCTGGGTGGGCACTGCGTGTGTGTTCTTCACATTAAACCGTCCTTTCTACCCGTCGGCGTCCAGCACAACCAGTGTTCATGCCGATTCTTCAATCCTAGAAGATATACAAGTTACGTGGTCACAAAGCTACGCCAGAGATACTACGTTGTCACGTATGCAGTAAGCACAGCAGTGGGCAATGCAATGCCATGTCATTATACTGGATACGACAGGCACGGCATACACATTGTATAAAATAGAGAAACGAAAGGAAATAAACAAGAAACGAAAACTAAGAAGACAAGTCGAAAGAGAAAAATAAAAAAGAAAGGGAAAAAAGTAACAATAGAAAAATCAAACTGTCGTGCCCCCCGCCGCAGGCGATGTGACAGGCACTTGAAAACAACGAGCTGGAAAAAAAAGAGAATGGAAGAAAAACACCACTACTTGTGAATAAAGTAGGACAAAGAACCAATAGGAGATAACGAAGGGGAAATAACAGGAAAACCAACGCACGAAGCACCCTGCAAGTAGCGGCAGAGGTTTGTCGTACGAGGGGCACAGCCAGGTTCTCCCTGCTAGTCCGCCTGGTACCTTGCTATCCTGACTGCCGTCTCCGCCCTGCGTTCGTCAACTATGCCCAGCGCCTTGGCGTCCGGCAGTACGAAACAAGCAAAGCAGGCTCGTCACCCACCCACGCCACGCGACTCCTGCAATACAGCTTATCAATAAAAAAAAGGAAGAGAAATAAATAAAATGAAAATCACAGTGAATCAGCGCAAGAAAATAAGAAAGAAAATAAGACAGATAAATGAAAAATAAAAAAAGAAGAGAAGACAAAGGAAGACCACGTTCGAACCAGCTGCACCAGTTGGTGGCACGAGTAGTTTAGTCATGTTCTACTTCCTAGTCGGCCTAGTACCTTGCTACCCTGTCTGCCATCTCCTTCCTACTTTCGTCCACCGCAGTTCCCTTCTACTCCTCCTGTTCCCCTCCCTCTCCAAATTCCCTTGGTTAGGTTTTCTGCCACTCCTCCTGTTGCCCCCCCCTTCTCATTCCCCAAAACGCCACCCACGGCAGATGCACGGCGCTGCCTCCGCATCTCAGCAACAGTCTCGTGCCACCTCACCATGAGCCGTTCGGCTGCTTCAAGGATTCCCCGGTACCACTTTCCCATTTTTTTTGCTGCAGTGGACCACAGCGCGGTCTCAACTCCAAACACCGAGGGGGCAAGTTCCGTTGACCGTTCGGTGGTTCGGAGCTAACTCCCTGAGGTCTTCGATTATGCATCTATGCCAAGTCTTCAACTGTCCGCCAGGTCTCGGGTTCTCCCCACCAGCCATCGTCCCGAACATTACCCGACTGGGT